>PVJO010002242.1:0-148660 GCA_004026905.1 Hystrix cristata | reverse complement strand
TGTTGGTACTTAGTATACCTAATGATCACATTCATCATGGTTATTTTGTACCTGTACATGATGTATTTTGATTTTGCCCTCTCTTCACCACCCCTCCCTTCTGCTCCCCCTTCCCTATTTATAGAAGGCTTATTTATATTTTTCCATTTTTCCCTTTCCCCTTTCTTTCCTTTTCCCTTCCTTCTTTTCCCTCCTTTCCTTTTCTAGTTCTCCTCTCTTTTGAATATTATCTTCCTTTTATATAATATCTATTATACCTCTTTGTCCTTATTTACAGTTATGGTTTCTCATATCAGAGAAACAACTCAATGTATACGCATGAGTGTCTGATTTATTTCACTTAAAAGTATGTTCTCAAGGTATATCCATTTACCTACGAATGTCTCTAGTTTATCCTTTTTTATGGCAGAGTAGTACTCCATTGTTTAGAAAAACTACATCTTCTTTAGCTGTTCAGTAGTTGTTGAGCATCAGAAACACTAAATCTACTAGAGAGTAGACTAGGAAGAACTCTCGAAGATATAGGTGTAGGATAAAGATTTATGAACAGAACCCAGACGGCATGGGAAATAATAGAAAGAATCAGTGCTTGGGACCTCATCCTATTAAAAGGCTTTTGCATAGCAAAAGAAATCACCAATAGAGTGGGACAAAAACCCAAAGACTGGGAAAAAAATTTTGCCAGTTATCCCTCAGACAAAGGTCTAACATCTAGAATATACAAAGATCTCAAAAACATCAAACCTCCCAAATTTAAAGACCCAATTCAAAAATGGGCAACTGAAATGAATAAACATTTCTCAGATGAAGAAATAAAAATGGCAAATAAATACATGAAAAAGTGTTCAACATCACTAGTTATTTGAGAGATGCAAATCAAAACAACGTTAAGATTCCATCTCACTCCAGAAAGAACAGCGATTATCAAAAAATCAACCAATAACAAATGCTGGCGGGGCTGTGGGGAAAAAGGAACACTCCTCCACTGTTGGTGGGAACATAGATTGGTCCAGCCACTGTGGAAATCACAGTATGGAGATTCCTCAAAAAACTATAACTAGAAGTTTCATTTGATCCAGCTATTCCCCTACTATGGATCTTTCCAGAAGAATTAAAATCATCATAGCACAATGATGTATACACAACCATGTTTATAGCAACACAATTTGTAATTTCTGTGTTTTTAAATCAATGGGTGTAAAAAATCTAGGAAACAAAGATTTTCTGTTTTAACACAATAATTTTTTACTTTGTATGTCATCAGATTTTTTATTCTCAAGAGTGTTTTTCTTTTTCTGCTTTCTCTTCCTTCCTTCCTTTCTCTTCCTTCCTTCCTTCCTTCCTTCCTTCCTTCCTTCCTTCCTTCCTTCCTTCCTTCTTTCTTTCTTTCTTTCTTTCTTTCTTTCTTTCTTTCTTTCTTTCTTTCTTTCTTTCTTTCTTTCTTTCCCATGCTACAACTTTTAGCATTTGTTTTAAATCTTATAATTGTCACTTTGGTGTTATTTCCTAGTGATCTAAGTATTTTAAGCTTCTTGGCATTTTTGATAACTTTTTAAAATCAAATTTGAAATTAGCTTTTTATTTGACCTTGAATTAACTCTAAGAGTATCTATAGGGCCCCCTCGAATACCTGGAAAGAATTTGTTCTCGGGCTTATAAAAAGAGAGATATTAAGCTAATTAGGTTATCTGATGTATTAAATTGCATGAGATGCATTGTCAAATGAAAAGTGATATAAAATTTTCTTAGATTCTCTTTGTGTGGTTATATTATTAATTAATGTTTTAGAAATTGCATGAAATTTATAGAAATCTGTCAGTACCTTCACTGTTCAGTTACGTCTGTTATCAATTGTAATTTTGGTTGGTATGTTAAAACGTTGTATGCCACAGAAATAACCAAATGTGCTTGTCAATTATATAATTTTGGAGGGGGTAGGTACTGGGAATTGAACTCAGGGTCTTGCACTTGCCTACCACTGAATTAAATCCCCAATGCCAATTATTTAATTTTTAATGAACTCCCATCAGGTCTTTAACCAGGACTGGTTTTGTCTTCTGTCTTTTATAATTACTGGTTTTCTTCGATTCCTCTCTGGGAGCATTCATAATCAGTTACAAATTGTTTGCTCTTCAAAGAGATTCATGAAAAAGGCTGACAATTACTCAAGAACATGGTTTCTGATAATATTAAGATGATATCATTGGAGTGGGGAAGTGTTTCTAAAAACTTTAATGAAGAAACTGGTGGTTTCATGAAATTGCTAACTGAAGAATTAATTACATGAGGCTGGGTAAACTTGTGAGATGATTATAATTTATTTAAGTAATTTTTTTTACCTGATTTATTTAATGAAAGACCCTCATTCAAGAGGTACCATCCGTATGTCAAGAAAAAAAAGAACATTCATATCTCTGAAGATACAGGGACAAAGAGATGGCTGAAGAAGTAGAGTTTGTTATGTTCCCTGCATTTTATTATTATTAAATCTTACCCTCTTGGTCCAATTATACCTCTCCAAATACCCACTTCATCATAAAAGCTAGCACAGATAATACAGAGATTCACTCATTTCTTTAGATATCTTCATTTTCTTATGAAGGCTCCTGACACACATAAAGATTGTATTAAGTAAATTTGTATGCTTTTCTCTTACACACATAAAGATTGCATTAAGTAAATTTGTATGCTTTTCTCTTTTTAATCTGTCTTTTGTTAGAAAGGTCTCAGCAAAGAGCCTAAGATAGGAAAAAAAGGTACTTTCATTTCCTATACCACCTGATGCATACTTTTGCTATTTTTTTTTCCTTAGGAAGAGGGGTTTAAAATATAGTTAGGTTTCTGATAATTGATGTGCAGATTCTATTAAATATTTAAAAAGATTATTGAAAAACTATGCCATTATATTTAAAAATGTGTACAACTTACACTGGTATCTGATTAAGTAAAAATGTAACTGTTTTAATGAATAACAACAGAATTGTATTTTAAGATACGTAGATTAGGTATAAAGAGTTAAAATACATCTGTAAAATTTTTAGAGGTAGGAGACAGTTTAGAGATTATTACATGATTTTCTTTGCTTTTAACAGATCAGAAAGGTACTGAGTTTCCCAGATAGCCACTAAAATAAGAATAATAACGCAAATATTCTTTTCTTACATATTATTGTTCTCTCACTACAAAGCTCTGCCCCATCAAGAGAGAAACTATAAATTGCTTTCAATATACATTTTCTCTGTACAGTCCCTCTAAATAAAATCTAGAGAAGAGCAAAGTATTAACAGATTAATAAAATTTTGAAACTGTTTACTGTTCTGTTACTGACATTAATTATTTGGCTTTTTGCCTGGATTTAAAGTACAGTAACATGGGACCAAGTTATGCAGTGGGAGAGCTTCTTAGCAAATCAAATGCACTCTTAGATCTGCCATGTGCCCGAACGGTGACTTTGGAGGAAAGAGTTTCTCAGCCTTCTCTTTCTTCATCTGTAAAGCACAAAGGTTGAGTGAAATGCACCTGAGTGTAGGTATGAGAACAGCTCCATGAGGAAAAGAGCTACCTTGTGAAGTTCAAAGCAGAGACAATCGTCAAAATAATGAGCTTGCCAAATGGTCAACTGAAGCTCATTAATCAGCCTAGATAGTCTCTCTCGATGTGAAATGTGAGTCTTGCCAGAACTGATGTCTCTAGTTGTAAACTTAAAGAGGGTTTCAAGAACTTGACCGACTGGTACTGTCTTTTCCCTTCAACAGCTACCATCATGGCATATGGCTATGAATTAACACATGAAATGTCTACCTGAAAACTTACAGAAATTGTGTTTCAATGCCGTCACGGTTTTGTTTATCCAGTGATTTTTATGATATTTAGGAGGGATTATTGCTAAATTATTTCCTTATTGTGAAACCACAAGACAGTTTTGCATCACTCTGGTTTTAATTATGGGTATCATGGCACACGCATCTCTTGTCCACAGACCATTTCACTTTCCCTCGGGGAATAGATCTATTTTATTTTTTTTGTGTGTGTGTGTGTGACATTTTCTTCAGGTCCCATTTGAGGAAGAGCCTAGGGAATAGAAAATATATGAGACTTACTTTAAAAAAAAAAATCATTGTATTGAGAAAATTATTGAACATGCCTTTGTTTTACTTCCGTTGAGGTTTACATCAGGTTAAAAGTCACTGGAGTGAGCCTGAAGTCAATGGAAATCAGATGTATTGGATCTTTTACTTTTAACACTATATTAATTTCATCTCTTTCAGTTAAATTTTCTTTTCTCTCTTTCTGAAATAGTTATATATTTTGGAACAAACCCCTCCCCGCAAAAAGAAAAAAACCCTCCATTATAGTAAGGAAAAAAAAAAAAAAGAAATTTCATTGCAAGTGGGACCGTGGCACCAGTGATTTAGCAGGGATAGCCTGTTCTAGGTTTCCACAATATGGTAACAGCTCCCCTGGCTTCTGCTCTCGGAGAGGTTTGAGCTATTCCAGCAGCTCCCTGGCATGATTTAAGGCAGTGATTCTGGCACACTGTTCATACGGTAGCGCAAGCCAGCACAGCGTGGGAACAATGAAAGCTTGCTTGCCCTGGATTGGAAAGCTGTGGAGAAATTCAAAGGACCATTTAAACCTGCAGGCAACGACTGACGTTGCATAGCTTGGCAACTGAAAATCAAAGACGTTTGTATCAGGTTGAGTGAAACATAGGAGGCAACCAGTATTTAAGAAAATGACCGTAGCGTTAGTCAGTGACCACAAAGTACTGATTGCTGTTCAGGGAAGTCTAGCTGGTTGATGATGCTGGATAATGTGCCTGGGTTTACAAGATGCAAAACAAGTGCTTCTAATGTAGGATGTCACTAGATGTCACTCTGGATTTCGTTATTTGGTAGTCTAACGATTTCAGCAGCTTTGCCATTTTGCCACCAATACCTCTAGCAGAACCTGAATAGACAATGTGAAATGTGCATGAATAACAGGGAACTGCTGACGGAATGTCAATTTTCAAGTGTGTGGCTTCTATTGATCACTCATTATTGACATGAAGGTCTCTAGCGTCTTTGCTTTTCACTTTAAACTCTTTCTCAGCTAAAATTTCCAAGCATCTGAACAGCCAGGCCTTGAAGAACCGGATGATTCAGGTCTCACAGGATGTTTTACAAAGTACTTTGACCTCTGGAAGAAATCACAGGTACTTTTCGTAAAGACTCAACAACTGCTTTGAATAAAATTCAAATATGAAGACAGAAAAGAAAGTACATTCTTTTCATATTTAAATGAGTTCATTCCCACTTATCAGAGTTTATAAGTAGGTAGGAGTAACTTTGATGAGAAAAATCTTACACTTAATTGTTATTTTATAAATCTATATACTCTACTTGGTGTACAGCTAGTAAAATTGTAGCCTCCTCTACCCAAAGGTGACAAATGACATGCTATAGAATATCCTGGGATTGTGGGTTCATGGTTTTATTTCTTTTAGCTTTGTATACATTAATTAGGTATACACAATCAGAGCTGAGTGCAGAGGCAGCTAAATAAACAAATGACACTGTGGAAAGGTCTTTCTGCATACTAATCATATCCTACATCTGCGAGCAAAAGCTCTATAAATCGATTTGCTCTTTCACATCAAAAGACAAACAGAGATGCAAGTCAGCAGTTCCTTTGTCAAAGTCACAGAGATTGCTGTTCTTCACAAACACATCTTTACAAAGCGAGATTCAACCATTTGACGATTAGCATTATTGGCAACTCTTCAAAGAAGATTCATCAAGTGATTTGCAATTGGATTGGTTACCATTCTTATGATGCTACTCCATGAAATCTAACTAAAGTGATTGGCATTTGAATTCTTGCTTAGAGGATGAGGAAGAGCGAAAAAGAAAGGACATCTCCTATTTCCATAGAGACTGTGCCACAGTGTGTGTGTGGGCTGGTGTGTCAGCCACAGGGCACAGTTGGCAGCACCTGGCATGAAATAGACACTGGGTGATGGGCATCTCTAAGAGGAAGCCAAGATAATGGGTTTTTGCTTGTCATATCTGTGCAAAAAGCACAGATGTCCAGTTTCAATGAGTTATGCAAGAACACACTGAATATCCTATTTGGTGCCACTGTTTGAGGGAAAGAATGTCAATTTTCCTGGAGGAAAATAGAGGTGTTCCACTCTAGCTAAGATACTACTTGCATTAAAACATGTGGGAGAGGGACAGAAAGTAGAGTCTTCGGCATAAAGAAATAGATCCAGGATAGTAGTGTAAGAAATGTCTGTGTGACATACAAAGAAATGAATAGTTAGGGTAGTGGCTACAGTATCAGGTTAGTAAAACTTAGGCATCAACAATACCTCTAAAAACAGAGATTTAGATTTTGTTTCTTGTATGGACTTGAAAACTGTAGTAATGTATCCTCCTGAATGTGGGATTTCTTATAATCTTTAGTTTTTAAATGTCGTATATTATTGAGCTATACATGAGAGGTGAATTATCCCTAACATTAGGGAGGATAATTCCAAGATGCCTCCAGATTATACCTGATACATTTTAGGTACATAATTCAATTCTTCCATTATTTTCAAAAGAGTCTGGCATTAACCTTAAAAGACTTAGTTATTAAGAAATATCCCTTAGATAAAAGTTTACCTTACATACATATTTTTGTCTTCAAAATTATATTTTTCAATTCAGAATAATATTCACTTTGGGGAAATATGCATAATACTATGCCTTGAAATGTCAGAGATTTGTTTAAAAAATTAGGCTCTTATGTTTGAAGCAGGGAATGAGAGTTGAGCGGGACACAGACTGGTCCAGGAGGACGGAGCTTTTAGTGACATTACTGAGTGTTCAACTTAAGCCAGGAACCAATTGTAGGGAACCATGGAGGCAGAATTATTGACTTATTACTGAAGAGTATTCTGAAGATTAGCCAATAAATGATGGTGGGAAAGCAGTGTGCAATTCTAAAGTGCTATATAAATGATATATTGTTATCACCAACACTACTAATAATTATAACGATCGTAAAATGTGAATGACTGCTGTAGGGAGCTCGAGTCTCCCAGGAAAGTTATTTTTTCTTAGTCTGTTTTCATGTTTTAACTGGGTCTTTAAAGCTGCTTAATTGAATGAAGGTGAGAGTTTCAGCTCTCAGCGTTTGTACACTCATTGTGGACTCTGCTCTAAACATCAAGAGTAGTTAGAATTATCATCTGGGTAGTCTTTCCACTTAGGAAATCATTCTTATCACCAGATTATTGTTCGAGAGAATTTAGTATTAGCAACTCTTTCCTCTCTTTAGTTAAACATAAGTGCAGCCTGTGAAAATCATGTTGCAGAAAATACTATGAAATATTGCTGCCTTATTACCTAGAACTCAGCAATCTGTTTCTAAAAAACAGAAGAGAACACAATCACACAGGAAATGAACACTAAAGTATTCTAGAGAGTCTAAATCAACACTGAAAAATCCAGAAACAGAAGACATATGCACTTATAGAAAAGCACTCCAAGTCTGTTCTCACTGGGTTTTTCTTTCTGTATACAATATATTATTAACATGTTTGCTAATCTAGTTTCTTGGAAACTGTAAACGAGAGTGAAGAAGCCTGCAGATATCAAACCCATTCATAGTTTTGGTTATTAATTGCTGCAGAAAAAACCAGCCCAAACCACATTTTTTTTTGCTCAGGGGTCTGAAGATTAGGCAGGACTTGGTGGGGGTAGCTCACTTTTGCTCCTCCACTTGGCATCAGAGGGGTCAGGTCCACGGCTGCAAAGAATGCGGCCGTGGTTATCATGTTAGCCACTGCCTCCTGGACTGCACTTTTACTACCTACATTAGACCCTAGAGATAGAACACTGACACACACGAGTTACGTGAAGTAGGTTTATAACTTAAAGATTGGCAGCAAAGGACGAAAGAAGCCCAGGACTCATTGTGAGCAGGTCCTGCTGTTTGTCCGTGTGTGTCCCCCTTGCACTGCTGCCGAAGGACCCAGGAAAGTAGACCGCGTGGGCCTTATACCTTGGGCAACACAACACTGTCGTCTAAGATCCTATTTCTTGAAGGGACAAAAACAGAGCACAGGCTATTTTAATCACTTTCTTCTTTCCTTGGGATGTTACATTCCCAGTACATTTTACAGTTATTCTAAAGAACTACAAGCAAGAAAGGTAAGAACTGGGTCAGTCTGCTGGAGAATTATCCTACAGAGCCGTCTGAAAGCTTGGTCTGGCACTTGGGTTGGAAAGACTCAAATAGCTGGGGGTTAGAACAGCTGGTGCTCCTCAGGCTTTGTCCTCTGTCTCATTGTGTTGTGTCCACATGGTCCCTCCTGCATAGGAGCCTCCTTCAGGGTAGTCGGACTTTCACATTAGCTTCAGGATTCCAGGGAATGTGTTCTGGGAGAAAATGAGGGAACCAGGAGGAAGGTGAATGATTTCTGGCCTAGTCTTGCAAGTTATGTAGCTTGATTATTCTATTCAGCTCAGGTTACACTCACAAAATGCCGAGTGGTTTAAGAAAAGATTGTTTATTTCTCCCAATTTTGGAGGTTAAAAATCTGAGATCACAGTGCCACAATAGTTTAGTTCTAGTGAGGGCCCTCTTCCTGGTTTGTAGATGGCTGCATTCTTGCAAAGAGAGAGGAAAAATTGGTATGTCTTTCTCTTCTTATGGGAGCACTAACTTCACACTGGGGGCTCTGCTCTCACAACCTTATCTAAATTTAACCACCTCCCACACACCTCACCTCCTAGTACCGTCACATTGAGGGTTAAGCTTTCAATGTATGAGTTTTGAGAAAACACAAATATTTGGCCTGTAACATTCACTTTTGGCACATCTTTCTCATTGGAAGCAAGTCTCTAAGATCAGCTCATCATCAAAGGGAGATGAATCAGCTCTACTTTCTTTTGAGGAGCTGGAAGACGTGTCAACAAATTCGCAGGCATGCTTTCAAACCACCACTGTAGGATGGAGTGGTGTTTGATGACCACATCCTCAGCAAGACTCTCAGGGCTGTTCCTGACCCCAGCTTACCTTGCCCTGTTTCCTGCACTAAGTCGTGGCCATCCTTGCTACTTTCTGTTCTCTAATAGTACTCGGGAATGTGCATGTGACGCTGTCTTTGCTGTCTGAAATTGTCTTCATGAGCTCTGCCTTCCCTGCTTCTCTGTCTCTCTGCTGGACTCCAGCAATGCAATGCAGGTTGGAATTCTAGATGGACTGCAAGCTCAGTGACTCTGGGCAAGCCTCTTATGCTCTCTAACTGGGAGTGGAAATGACTGCAACAGCTATTTATAGTTGTGTAACAATATGTTTCAGAATGTAGTGGCCTCGACAATGGGTTATTATTGCTCACAATGGTCTGAGTCAGTTGGAGGATCGTTCTGCTGGTCTTTGCTGGGCTCATCCAGGCTGCTGAGGTCATTTGGCAGATTTATTGAGGCTGACCTCAGGGTGAGCCTCACCCTACGGAGTCTGAGGGTGGTACATGGCTTCACTCACATATCCAGAGTCAACAAGCCACAGGGCCATTCCAGATAAAGGTGTGGGGAAATAGGCTCCACCTTTTGATGAGAAAAGCTGCATAATTTGTGTCCATGGTTTTCAAACTATGACAGTAGTGCCTACCTAGTAGGGTTTTTGTGAGAATTAAGGTGCTTCTATGAAGTAAATCATAGAAAGTCTGAATGTAATGTGAATTCTTTTCATGGAGCTGATTCTAGATATGAAGTATAGCACCGGAGTTGAATGCAGGCTCTGAAGACAGATTAGCTGTGTTTGCACTAGAGCTGCAGTACTTGCTACCTGAACTTGTAAGAGGTGTCCCAGCTTTTTTTACCTCATCTGTAAAAGGGAATTTATGATAGTACCTACCTCATAAAGTTGTCCTGAAGACTAAATGTAGAACATATAGAACATTGCGAAGTTAAGCATTCAGTGATACTACAGGACAATGATATTATTATACTTTAGACCCCAGATTAAAGCTCTTTCTGTACTCATTTACCACCATGATCCCCCTTGTCACGTGTTCTCACTGCGTACTATAGTTTTTTCATAACATATCACTGTTTTATTTCTTTGTTAAATGACTGCCTTTCTCAGTATTAATGCTACACTCCATGATAGAATGAGTGTATCTTTCATCCTCCCACCTTGTATTCTATTTCCAAGTCCCAGCCCTGCTCCTGTGACTGTGTATTGTGGGTGTTCAGTCAACAGGTAAATATTTGCTGAATAAATAGGTGCTAAGCAAATAGAGTAAGGAAAAAGGGGCAAAAAAGACTGAGAAAAGCACAGGACTTGGGTTTGCTTAATAAATATCATCCTGTATTACTGCAAGGGTATTCTCTAATGATCTAGGAATGCTCTGTTCAAGAAGGTAGAGAATGATTTAATTCATTTTAAAAATGTTTAGAAAAATTCATTGGTCTGAAGAGGCAAGACTTCTGTATTTGGAAATCCAGATATACATCCATTCAGTCAATTTTTATCAAGTTACACTGAATTCAATTCTAGGTAGTGGGGTTTAATCTGTAGAAAGGAAGAATCTTTCCCTCACAGAATGTATCTTCTTTCCAGCATGGCTGGTCTCCAAAGATCTTTGATAAAATCAGCTTTTTACTCCATAATTATTTCACGCTCATACTGGGAAAATCTTTGTGGCACCAAACTCTATGATTAATGCTCTTTTCAATTATTGTTATTTTTTCTTATTATTTAAAAATTTTGCCGTGTTTTATGGGTCTTTGGCTACTTTTTTCTAAATGCTCTCGGTCTATTGAAGACTTATTAGTACTTTTTGTATCTGCTTAGACAAATGAGATTTCTTCTATCATTTTGCTTTTCCCTCTGGACGTCTCCCTCCTGGGACCTTTGCCCGCTAACTCCCTCGGCTCCTGGTTAGCGTTCAGGGCCCTTGTGTTGCTTCTCTGTGCAGGAGCTCCTCTTCCGGAATCCTTCCCAAGCTTTCCGCTTTGACAGACTTCTCGTTTCCCTTTGTGATGGATGCTGGTCCAGTAGCTGCCTAATGAAGGTGTGTGTCAGGCGGAGGTCTAGAAGGCTGGTGTCCTTTGGTGAAGAGACCCTCTGCTCCCCTGGTTCGCCTCTCCACCATGGCTGGAATGCAAGAGGAGGAGCGAGGCTGACTCAGACCTGAAACCCTCTCCAGTGGGGAACGAGGGACTCAGATAATGAAAGGAAGTAAAGCAAAACTTTTACAGGTAATACTGTAAAAGGCTCGGGGGAGTGGTTGCCACACAGCAAGCGAGGCGCATGGCAGGAGGAAGCTCAAGGTGAGGTTCTCGGCCTGATGCCTTTGCTTTGTCCATATTTAGAGGGGTATGGTGATTCTCTAAAATAACTATTTCACTGGTTGGTATAATCAGGCTCTTAGCTTTTGTTTCCAGCGTGAGGCAAGGTTCACAGGAGCTGTGAGTACCTGGCAAAGGGATGCAAAGGCCCCACAGAGGGCAGCCTCCTCCAGTCTGCCACGCTCGCCACCCAGGCCCTGTACTGTCTATTCCTCCCTGACTATCCCTACAAAGGAATAAAAGACTACGAAAACTATGTTTATGATATTCTCACATTTTACTGAAAAACATTTTTTTTCTGGTGGTGGTGGGGATTGAACACAGGGTGTTTGCAAAGAGCTACATCCTTGGCCTTATGTATTTATTTATTAATAATTATTTAATTTTGAGACTATGTTTTTTAAAGTTGTTAAATTGCCCAGTCTGAGCTTGAATTTGTGATTCTCCTTATCGATCTCCCAGAGTGCCAGGATTACAGACATGCACACATTCCTAGCTTGATAGAAAGCTTTGATGGAAATAGTATTTATATTGAAAATACTTTTCCTTCCAAATTTTGAAAATTGCTTCAAAGTATTCCATAATCACAATAACTGTTGAGAAGTCTGAGATGATTATGGTCAATGATTCTTAATATATAGCCTCTTTTTCTTATCTCTGGAGGCTTTTAGGAATTGTGAGAATAGCTATTGGTATGAACGTTTTCTTTTTATTGGCTGTGTAGTCCTTTTCAATCTGGAGATGTGTGTCCTTCTGTATCAGAAAAAATTTTTCTCTAATTCCCCTTGGTAAATTCTGTTCTAACTTCTCTTTCTGGGATATTTTTTAAAAAGTCATTAGGCTTTTCAGATTAATTCTCTCATTTATTATGTTTTCTCCCCATTTTTCCATAACTTGGCTTTTAGTTCTGTGATTTGGCAGTTGTATCTTCTCACAGTTTTATTGACTATTTCATTTTGATTATTTCATAATTTCTAAGGACTTTTTATTGCACTCTGATTATTTTTTTCACAGCACATTGTCATTATTTAATGATCATAAAACCTTTTACTACCTTTATGAAGATATTATTAATATAATTTTTTAGAAAAATTTTGTTTCATTTAGTCTTTGCTATAATAACATAACTCAAAATTTAAGACTTGAAACAACAATACGTTGCTTCTCTTTAGGCTATGGGTGGACTGGGTGGTTCTTTTGCTGGTCACTCAAGAGGGCTCCAACAGCAGGTGGGTTGGCCCAGGAGCCCAGCAGGGATATCTTTCATCCAGGTGACTTCTTAGTAAGGTGATCTCAGGTACGCTGGAATTTATTCATATTTCTAAAGGAGGAAGAAAATTATTTTTATTCAACCTTTAATATCATTACAATAAGTATCTTTAACTTAGATGAGATCAGTTAAGGGGAAAGTACGCCTGAATCTCTGGTGTGTGGGGCTTATACAGTGTGCTGATTACATGAAAATTCCCTTTTTATCGCCATAAGCCTCTGTGCTCATTTCACACAATTTTGATAAGGAAGCCAGATGTGGTGAAATAAAGATAGAGGACACTTGGGTTCTAAGATTTGCTGAATGAATGCATCTACCATGAACAAATGTGTAATGCTGAGGGAATCATTTAATTCTCTAATCCTGGATTTTTAATCTGTGGGACAAACATTTTTAATACTGTTTCCTGTAGTTTTTATTTTCACTTCCAGAATTCTACAGCTATGAACCTACAACTTCAAATTAGTAAAACAGTTGAATTCAGGGCTTCAGAGAATAAATATGTAAAGTAAAAATTATTAAAACTCTTCATAAAAACAAAGTAGCTGAAAATATTTTACAAATTGTTTCTCACCTTTCCTGGGTCCTCCATCCAGGAACTTTTTTCACATCACCCACCTATCCCATCCCAGGCCTGGCTACAGTGGCAGCTTTGTATCAAACACAATTCCTTAGTTTTATGTTTCATTTAATACTGAATTTTTAATCATGTGTACAATTTCAATTTTTATGTTGTTTCTTTGGAGAATAAACTTTCAGAATACCAGGCAACTTATGATAAATATATAGGACAATTTATATATAGTTGTCTAGTGTTGATTTTACCTAAGAATACTGTATCAGTTTCCTAGAGCTGCCATAAAAAATACCACAGAGCAGGTAGTTTAAAAATTACCTATTAAACAGCAGAATGCTTTTCTGACAGGTCTGGAGGTTGGGCATCCACAGTGACTGTGTTGGCAGTCACAGGCCCCTTGGGTTGCAGACAGCTGCCTCCTCTGTCCCTGACCTAGTAGTCCCTCCTCTGGTTAGGTACTGCTTGGTGTCTCCCGGGTGTTCAGACTTCCCATTCCTGTGCAGACATCAGTGGGGATGGATTAGGACCCATCCAAACTTTATGACCTCTTTAAGGCCTTGTCTACAAATACATTCACATTCTGAGGAACTGGGAGTCATGGTTTCAATCCATGAATTGCGGGAGAAAACATTTCTTCCAATAACAAATATTTAACACATTTATTTGTCAATTTCTGTGTCACCAAATAGTGACTGTAAGCCTTTGGATACAATTAGGTTATATTGGACATTTTAAAATAATGTAATAGGGAAGAATTGTATTTTTTTCTATTTAAAAAAGAAAATAACTGGAAAGAGGTCTAGATAAAAAATAATCAAAAGTGAATTCCTATCTTCAAGCCATAAAACTCCTCTGTATAACCAATTCCTCATCTATAAACAAAGGCATTAGATCTAAATGTAGCTCTACTGTCTTGAACCAGGTATCAGACTCTCTGGGACTGAGATCTGTACTTTTAACAGCAGCCTGGTGGTTCAGATGTACATTTTGCTTTAGGAGCCATTAGATTAGACAAAACAGTGATGCCTAATTATTGTCATAACCAATTATGCTTATTTATTTTTAATAACATGACTGCAATCCACTCGTAATCTTTTGTAACTTTCTGTATATATAGTCATTCTACTTTTCTGCTGTACTGTTGAACAACTTGCACCGAAAGAGGAAATGGACAGAGCTCTGTGATAGCTAGAAACATGATTTCTTTTTTTTTTTTTTTTTTTTTTTTTTGGTGCTGGGGATTGAACTCAGGGCCTTGTGCTTGCAAGACAAACACTCCAACCACTGAGCTAAATCCCCAGCCCTAGAAACATGATTTCAACAGAAGGGCTGGGCAGTTGTTCTAAAGCAAGACACAAACACTGTAAATTAAAGCAATGATACACAAAATGACTTTTAAAATATTGCAGCTATTTAATGTGGAACATAGAATGAAGTAAAGAGTACAATTTTTCTAAAATGGCCTTTGGGTTGTTTTCTGGAGTGATGTATTTGGTAGCTAAGTAGTTCTACAACATTTTTCTTTCCACAGACTCTTGAGTGGGCAATGCAATATAGCCTAGTAGCTGAGAGTGTAGGCCTAAATAACATAGAACATTGGCCAGTGAAAAAGAAAAATAAAGAAAAACAGAGTGGTTTGGGCCAATAGTTCTTATTAATTACACCTGTGATTACAGCTACAAGTGTAAATCCTGACCTACAGTGAAAACATGCACATTTACACGTATACATTTCCAAACAATGATGAGGAACTCCCTAGGGATATTAGAGTTACAGAACTTTCTGGATGCAATATAGATTAAAAATCATTTAATCCAACTTTTTAATTTACAGGACAGGAAATGGGGGACACAGCAAATTATGACTCGCCTAAGAAAACCTATAACACAGATCATTTTTTTAAACTCTGATTTTTGTTCATATACCATTCTTGGTTTTTGATTCTTGATTTTGACACACACACAGAGACACACACACACACACCCCTGCACTTAATAAACTAAGATAAAATAAGATTATGAATCAAAAGTTCCAGGTGGGTAACCCGCAATTGAGCTTGGCTTCCTGATACTATTAAAATATTTTCTAAATTAGTAGTCAACATCTAAAATGTGTGAGATTTTATATAAAAATACATATTAAAGCATCTTTTGAAAAGAGATTAGGTCTGGCAGTGTGGAGACCCCATTTCTTCCTGTGACCCATGGCCACTAATGAGTAGCAGCTGCCTCTCTTCAGCCAGGCCTTTGCCATTTATTTCACCCTGGATCTGGTTGGTTTGCAAGGCTGAGACCAAGTGGCAATTCTCACTGTTCCTCATCTCTTCTCTTGTTATTTTTTTTAAATAGTAGAGTTAAGAGGAAATGTATATATTTCTTCTACTCATAAGTCTATCAAAATTGAAAAAACAAAAGTGTATTTCAGGAAATAGCATTCGCCACTTCCAGTCTTTCATTTATATTCTGTGACTCCCTCACATTAAGAGTGGTGGTGTATGTGTGTATATATATATATGTATGTATATATAGCAAGATAGAGAGAAAGAGGGAGAGAGAGGGAGATTGGAATCCTTGGCAGGTATAGGGAGTGAATGAGAACTGAAAAATCTCTCTTCCCTTCTGATCAGTCTCTCTGGGAAGAAGGTACTTGCGCCCTGCTCTTTTTTATTTAGAAAATCCCTATCTTTAGTGTCTGCTTTGAAATAGAATTTCATCTCTAAAGCTCCCATTTGTATATAATTTTAAAATCATTAATCTCTAACTCCTAAACTAGATAATTGTATGTTTAATTTTGTTAACCACTAATATACATGTGGGATCTTAAACTTGATTTGCTTTTTAAATGTTTATAACATTTTTAGCTATTGGGTTTTGGAAGGATTCCTTTGTTTCATTAAAGGGAAAGAATAAGCTTATCTGAATGAAAAATTCACTATTGACTTTATTGGAAGTTTCTGAAAACAATATAAACCATGAGATCAAAAGATGACCGTCTGGGGGAAGACCCAAAGTCCAGGAGGCATGACCTGCGAAGCTCAAATAAATCATAAAAGAAAGGCTCTCGGTGTTCCAGGCTAGCATCAGAGCATTTCCCATATTAGAGAAATGAGCTTCCGTGACCCAAAGAGAACAAATACTTTTGTAAGAAATTTCTTAGTTGTCTTCCATTTAATTTAACCCAAGATGCCATTACTGTCCTTGCATATCACTGGAAGGAAATTCCAAACACTCCATAAAAGTTCATATTCAATTGAACTTCAGATAGACCATCTTTTGTTATTTTTTAATAACTATTACCAGATTTGACTTTATATCTTAGAACAGGATGTTAAGATTTAATGACCTGGAAGTCAAAATGGATGTTCAGTAAAGCCTTACTAGTTAGCGATCAGATTATTCAAAGACTTGCCTGTTTAAACCTTATAAGCATTCTTCACAAACTGAAGAGATGAAATCTGCACCTCTGTGCAGCAGCTCTCTCACAGTATCAATCCCTTTAATGTACCACATATCTGGGCCTATGAAAATTAAATTGCTTTAGGTGCTGTCATTTGCTTTCAAATTGAGGATGTGTAAACTCTGATTACATATAAATTCAAGAAGACACTGGCTACTTATAAACAAAATAATCCTAGTTTCCCAACATTTAAAAACTTTCCTTTTTTAGAAAAAGTTGAACTTGATTTGTATTTAATTTAGTAGGAGGAAAAGGAGTAGGAAACATTTCTTTTTTCTGTTACTAGGTCAAGCCCCTTTGGGTAATGAAAAATTTCCATAAGCTGGGGTTTACTGGTTCCATATTCTGCTCTCTAAAACCCCCAAATTCAAAACATATTTTATAAACAAGCTTGTTTATAAAACATGTTTAGGAGAAAACCGCGGCCGCCTTGAAGCAGGTTCTAGAGTGGTTTTCAGGTGGCTCGTTTTCCAGTTCACTAACCTTCACCTTGGCCTCAGTAGCCCTGACAGGTACTGAAAACGCCTTTCTTGCAAGCAAATCTGGTATTGAGCCTGCTGGAAAATGCACTCCACTTCCTGCAGCTGCAGGCTGGTGCAACTGGCGGTAGTAGGGCTGGTCCAGCTGCCGCCGCCAGGCTCCTGCTCGCTGCCTGAGCCTTCCGGTTCTCCGCCCTCCTTCTAGGGGCCAGGAGCTCCCGCACCCAAGTAGCGGGCTCCTGTGGCTGCTCCCTGCTCAGGGACTTTCTTCCCATCGTCCTCCCCAGAAACGATGGGAGGCTTCCCGCCTGGTCCGTCTCTACACTGCTCCGGCATCCCGGAGCTGTTCTCCTGCGGGCAGGCCGTGCTGTGCCAGTTACACAAAATTTCTCGAGTTGTTTAGAGGAGAGAAAAGACCAGCTAGCAGCTGAGAGTTCTTCAAGTTAAACAGTTCGTGTTAGAAATAAGTTGGAATTTTTACCCCAGTAATACATGTCCCAAAGCCCTTACTGGGCATTAAAGGAAAAAATGGTAAAAACAAAATCAGCAGTTATTTAAAAAGTGCCCGACAAGGTGTGTGGCACAGACAGTGACGGCAGGGCGGGGTCGGCGGCTGAGGCATCAGCGCGGACTCGGGGACCAGGGACCCGGGAGCGAGAATCTCCCTCGGTTTACTCTCTAAAGTCCAGAATTCAGCTCCCACGCTAATCTGAAAGAGCGGCTACATTATAAATGTAATAAAATCCTGCCAGTGGAGGAGACGCTGCGGGTACCTGAATTTGGAACATTTGTTTCATAAGTAAAAATTTTCAGAAGAAGGACTTCCCGGGAGTAACTGCAGTGGTACATGGCAGGTGCGTTCATTCAGCAAACCTCTAGAACCCGATTCTCCAGGCCTCTCTCTGTTCTACCACGTATGATTTCTTTAGCAATATATCATAAAATGGGTACAAATGTCTTTGCTGACTTTTGTTGTCTTATAGGGGCCGTCCCTATAATTTATATTCAAAGGATTCAAAATTCCTGTCCCATTAATTGTTCTCAACTACACTAAACATACTTATTGCAAAATATTAAAGAGTGAATAAAAATAACATTTTTTCTTTCTCTCTGCTTAGAGATGATTTGTAGGGTCGGTTTGGATGATGTGTATCTATTTAAGAAGAGGTGTCGAGGAAAGTTTGAACTACTACCTTCTTCTTCGGCTATATGTAAAATTATGACTTTGTCCTAGTGTGATCCTCATCTTCATGCATAGTTTTCCCGAAAGTCATCTTTCATATTTATCACCATGGAAGAATGGTTGCTGCCCTGGATGTGTGCCTGACCACCATGAAAATGGCAGATGCATTTCCAGAAGTTACATTTTGAATTTGTTTCCTTTGTGTTTTCTTATTGCTATTCATGCGATTAGAATAGTAACAGTCACTTCTAAAGTAACAAAGTCCTAATTCAGAAGTGAGATTATATAAAGCTCTTCAAATAGTTCACATGGCTTAAAAAAATTAAACCAGCTCAGTGGAGTGGAAGCGTTACTCCCTCACTCCCCGTGGTTTCTGAAAAGCCATTAGCAGCACATGTCTCCTTCGAAGCATTTATGCTAACATTATTTTCTTTGGTTTGTTTCCCAGTCCTGCTGCCTTTCTTATAAATAACACTTGGAACAGGAACTTAACTGCAAGTAATAGGGAAAACAGTTGTGTGGCATTATAGCCCAAATGGGCAAGAGGCTGACCAGGACATGCACATTCAGCCAGTGCACACAGAGGTGAAGCCGTACTGTCGATACTGGCTCTCATGTAAGCATTAGAACACAAAGCTGGACATCTGAGATCTATGCAATGGTATTTCTCTGAATACTATTTTCTAGAAGGGGGAATAAAACTATGTATACACACACTTCAGTAAAAATGATGACTCAGTTTTTCATTTGCTTGCCTTCCTACCACATAATATTTATTTAATATAACCATAATTTGTTAAAAAGAATAGCCTTCTTTCCTCCCATTTATTATTGTTTCTTGTCTCTAGAAATTAAAAGACATTTGCTTTTATTAAAATCATTTCCCATAGGGAGAAACTAGGCTGTATGTTATGCCAGGCCCAGGACTTGAAAAGAGATTGGACATAACTCATGAGCCATGTTTCATGCTAATCAACTAGCATTTGGGGGAACAAATCTCTTCCAACAAAAGCTGTTAATGCAGCTATTCCAAGGAAAAGTAGAGAAAGACAAGGCTTCCAGGAAGATTGGGTAGGTGGAGCATCGTCTGAGGTGGTCTGGGCTTTAGTAACAGTTTGGGGGCACTGGTGTCAAAAGATATAAAGCCTTCGTGAAGAGCAGGGGTACCCGCAAAAAAAAGAGGGGACGGACACTACCATCCAGTTCTGTTAAAGATGTTGCCATTTCCAGGAATAGTGTTTTTGAAACAATGAATGTATGTTGAAGGTTGTAGATTTGCTTCTCTCCAAGTCTGACATAGTAATGTGGTTATTAAGCGAGACAAAAAAAAAAAAAGGCTAACAGTGTACCCCCAGTGAACAAGAAAAATTGGAAATAGGTAAAAGAAATAAAATTAAAAATTTTCTATTCAATTACATTGAATTTAATTAGAATAAATATCACCTATAAAATAATAAAACCAATTATGTAAATATTGCTTCAAAATTTTCCCTCTAGGCATGTTTATGTAATTTAATCCTAACAGTAACCTCAACTGTGTCTTCAATTTCAGAAAGATGAGGACATGAACATATATTGAATGACTTGGCCAAAGTCTCCTTGTTAATGAAGAAAATGCAAGAAATGCTTGATTTTATTCATTTGTATTTCATACAACTAAGTCTCGTGTTCTTTTTATCAATAAAAAATATATTTCCTTCTAATATTGATGTTTACATGTATCACAATGTAGGTAGGGAACTTAGGCTTAGTGCAAAACAAAAAACTAAAGGAATTTCACAAAATGAGAGGCCAGGAAAGACCATTTAGAAAGCTAGACCTTGTAAGAATCCTGTCATACATCCAGGTGTATTGCCCAGATGGTACAGGTATAAAACCTATGAAATGGGAAAAATGAGATTGTGAGTGCTATTATGACTGTTCTACATCTATAATACATTTATCCCAAGAGGCAGTTGTACAGCTGTTAACATATATGGGCTTGTATTTTCACTTGTACTTGCAAAGATATTTAAGATTTATGATGATGGGTATCTCTCCTCTATAAAGACTGCAAAATAAGGAAATCTACCAAGGGTACGATCAGATGATGCGATGTATCCCTCAGGGATTATTGCAGCAAATGAATAAGCAAGATAGTCAGGCTTCTCTGTCCTGGAAGCCAGCTACAGATGAATTAAAAATAGAATTCCTGTTTCTTAGTTAGTTTATTTTGTTATTATGTGATCTGTCATTAACTATGCTGAAGGAGAAATGGAAGGAATGGCAAAATTGCAATTTCATTTTCAGAGAAAAGACATTTTAAATAGGCACCTAACTTGAAATCATTCTTTGAACTCTAAAAAGTTAAGAATTTTGTAAAATGAGAAGTCTTTCGTAATAGTAAGTTTTAATATAGTACCAGTTTATGGCATAGTTTTAATATTGCATCATTTTAGTTAAAAATAATTTGGTCTGTTTGCATGTTTTAAACAGATGAATATTAAAACCGGTGCTTTAAATATACCTAATATTCTTTAATAAATTGGGGATAGTGTTCATTCCTATTCTTTTGTGACAACCACAACTTTAGTGTCTTAAAATTGTACAAATATCTTTTGGTTATGGAGATCAGAAGTTCCATATGGGTTTGCTTGGTTACAGTCCAGGTGTCAGCCGAGCTGCGTTCCCTCTGCAGGCCCGAGAGGCCTTGTCCACTCTCCTATCTTTTCCTTTTTCCTCCACCTGCATTCTTTGGCTCCTGGCCTCTTTCTTAGTATTCAAGCCCAGCAGTATAACATCCTCAACTCCCTGATTCTCCTGCTTCCTACTTTTACTCATAAGGAATCCGTAATTTCACTGGGCATACCTGAATCAACTAAGATCTTTAATTTAATCATGTCTGGAAAATATTCTTTGCAGTGTGAGGTAGCTTATTCTTGTCTGGAGAGTCATGATCCTGCTTACAGTAGGTAATGAATACATTTTGCTTTTTTTTTTTTTTTAACTAAAAGACAGTCTACTGACTATCACCTTCAGAATTGAAATTTTATACTGAATCTCAGTATCACTAGTTCAGCATTGAGTTCCAAATCCTATGTAATGATTATTACAATTGGTCCTCATTATTCATGAGTTTCACATATATTGTCTCGACCAACCACAGACTGAAAATATTTGTTATGCCTGAGCTGAACACGATGGTGTACACCTGTAATTCCTGCACTTGGGGAGCTGAGGCAGGAGGATCACTGGGAGTTTAAGGCCAGCCTGGGCTATATACTGAGATCAAAACCAGCCGAAACTGCAGAGTGAGACCCTGTCTCAAAACAAACAAGCAAATGAACATACAAACAAGCATGTTTGTACTGAACATGTGAAGATTTTCCTTGTCATTATTCCCTAAGCAACAAAGCATAGCATCTATTAATATGACATTTGCACTGTAGTAGATATTACAGGTAATCTGGAGATGGTATGAGCACACAGGAGAATGTGCCATGCAATATAAGAGACTTGAGCGTCCACTGATATCCACAGGGATCCCAGAGCCAGTCCCCCAGAGATACTGACAGACAATTGTGTATCACTAACAGACAGAAATGTTTGTTAGATGATGACAAGAAAATTCCCCATAAAAGGGAGCAATGTCGTTGGATTTTTAAAACGTCACATTGTCCCTTTTCCCATCACAATGACAGAGTCTGAAGTCAGCAAGTGTTACGCAGAAGAGCACTGTTCTTAAAGATATGCTTTCTCTGTTTTTTCACTTAGCAGGTCCATGATTATCAGGAAATAAGTCAAGCGTCAGCAGTCGTAGCCAGCTATTTAAATCCAAGATTTGAACATCTTAATTGGTGCGTTAAAAGTTAAAGAGCCAAAGTC
Source organism: Hystrix cristata (assembly GCA_004026905.1). Lineage (NCBI taxonomy): Eukaryota > Metazoa > Chordata > Mammalia > Rodentia > Hystricidae > Hystrix > Hystrix cristata. Next base: position 126,501 of record PVJO010002242.1, on the reverse strand, counting down.
ATGTTAGATACACAGAGCTGCTTATGTGCATAAACTATAGCACACTATTCCATGCTTAAGAAGGCGTCACATTGTTGTCTGCATTAAATTATCTTGTAACTTTTATCTGGAAAAATTAAACTAGAACAAAAGTTTTAGGCATATATTGTAACATACAGTTGTCCACTTGTCTTCAGCAAATACGACACACATATAACTAGAAAATAAACAAACAAAAAATGTCTGGTTTTAGGTATTTTAATAGTTAATATAACTTTAAGCAGATTCTTAAATGAAAATTTTGATTTGATGATGAACCTTACACCTTGTTATCATTTAACGTAATTTTTAACAGAGGTAATTATTCATTTTAGGAAAATTCTTTTTGTATTCAACTTTCCCTGTAAACTAAAGATGTTTAAAAGTGGGATATTCCCAGGCCAACTACTCAATTAAAAATGTGTGGTTTATCTATTTTGGGGATAATTTATGTCAATTTTTAAATCCTGGGTTAATTAAATTTGACCCTATATCCCAGCATGTTATTGGATATTTATTTAAGGAATGCAAATAAGTTTAAATCTAATCTTAATATTAACCACTGCTTATGTAATTAGAAAGTACAATCGTCTGGGGAGAAGGAAGGCATTTTGAAGCACACATACACACACAATAATCCATAGTACATACTCCTACTATTAGGGATAACCGAAAGCCATTGGAATGGAGTTGTCATTTATCATATTTATAATTGAATAAAAACAACTTCTTGGACTTTAGGAAACATCTTCTTGGCAACAAATGCACATTACTCTTACTATTGCAATTTTAAAAGATATTTTGACTGCAAAACAGCATCAGTGTCTCTTTCCCAGTGTCTTTTAGTTACTAGAATACTGTTTTCTCTGCACATTGGGAATATCTTTGTTCTCTTCAAAAACTGGCAACTTGTAATCTCTGCAAACATTTGCTGACTTCCTAATGTAATAGTTGAATATTTTATAAAATCTTTCTACAACTTACCAATATATTTTATCCTATTTTAAAATATTAAATGTATCCAACAGCAGATGACAGTTTCTTATTTTCATTTGTATGGTGAACTCATGACACTTCATATTTTAGTCATATGTATGCTAAGTTTTTAAATGAAATTTTTAGCAGCATTGTTTAAGTTTTAGGTAATCCATTCCTAAATTCAAAAGTTTAAAATCATTATATGTATACGTAGTTATGTGTAATAAGGCTTTCACTAAATTCAGAATAGCCATTGAATATTCCAACACATTGGTTACCACCTTCTTGCTAAGTATGTGATATGAACCATGACATTACAATCTTAAAACTGTAACAAGAATGAGTTATGTTTGTACTATTTCCCATTCTCATTATATTCTTTGTCACACAATGAATTAATGTTGTGCCATTTTCTATTCTCATTACAATCTTTTCCTTATGAATGGGGTATCAGAATTTTAATGTCTTTTGTAATCTGTGAAATATAGTAGCATGTTTTGTTATACTACTATGACCTTGCTAATATTTTGCATTTTGATTGGTTAGTCCAAGTTGTAATATACAAGGTAAGGTTAAAATGATTGGCTAATGAAATAATTCTTAGTGTTTTTGACTGTTTTAATAAAATCAGTTTAAGGAACACTTTAAAAACTTTAATTTTTGTATGCATAAAAATGATAACCTTGGATTAATAGGCAAGTACATCTCAGCATAGAACTATGCAGTGACTTTGCCATATAAATTGAATGCCGTGCAGAGAAATTATTTCAGATATTAAGAAAAGCTAAAAATATGTTTCCTGAAAGTTTTATCACTCTTTTGTTTACCCTTTTTGTTTCAAATGCACATAAACATGATGTAACAGAATTGATTTATTGTTTTGTCTACACATACACCTTTCTTTTTCCATTAATCTATTATTCAAAAATTTGAACTGACGGTGAACATTTTTGCTGTGTGAGATTTGTCATTATCATCCCATGTTGGGAATTTAAAATCTTGCCTTGTATTTTCTTAGATTATAAAGTATTTCTGTATAAGTTTTAATAAAAATATTATTCAAAGAAATGATTTTAAGGTAAATTAAGTCCAAGTTCTATTTTTTTAGTTCCTTACATTATTTTATTTGTTATTGTCATCTACTCATCTATCTATCTATCTATCTGTCTATCTATCTATCTAGGCTATCATATATGGTTTTTTTGTTTTTTGTTTTTTTGTTTTTTTTAACTTCACTTGGCTTAATCCTCTTTGGAAATGGATGTTCCTAGCACGGGAAACACTTTATATATCAAACTGGTGTTGTTACCAAAAAGTATATGACTGACATTTTAATTACTGTGTGTCGGGGTTTGAAATCAGTTTGTAAATTTATAGAGGAACAAAGTAAATACATGGGAAGTCGGAAGTAAAAATTGCAGTTATTATATCTGATTGGAACGTTTTGGGTAGTAGGACTAAAAAAATGATACGTGGGGTTGGGGAAGGCAGAGAAAAAGGGTTTAGATTTCCAGTTTGGTAAGCTCTGTGGGTCTCATGTTTTGATGAGTGCCCACTTTGACGCTGTAGGTAAATTCTCATTAAATTACAGACACTAAGAAAATAATAAAAAATTTGTCTTAAGTCATTATAAAAACAAATTCTCCACTGGCCCATTCTGTTTCATGAAATAGGATAGTAGCTATAGTAGTTTTGTGATAAAATGACAAATATTCAATATACTTTTGACTTTTTAAAGTCTCAATTTTTAAAGTTTGCTAATAAATCTTCCAAATAAATAGCTTCATCTCTTTTGTATTTTTTTCTGGTTTGAATGCACAAACCTGCATTTTGGTATTATATTTTACAACTCTTTAACTTACTATTCATTAGCTCATTCAAAAATACTTCACATGTGATTATTTCTACCGAGAGAGAAGCTATATTGTAACTTCTAAAGCATTGTCAGTTTTAGTAGTGAGGAAGTACCTGATCTATTGCTCAAGGATTGACACTATTATCTTTATGCCATTTATACACAGAGCAATTTCCAGTGTTCACAGTGGTAAAAACAAAACTTTCCCAAAGGCTAAGAGCAGCCCTTACAAAATATACTATGAGAGAAGAAAGTTCACTTTGTTCACAAGCTACTCTAAACCTGCTGTGTCAAATCTGAGAGTTTTCTTACTCACTGTGAGAATAAAAGAAATTTAGCATGCTAAAACATCTTTAAGTGTGCATCAGGCTACTTCTTGCCAGTGAATCTTTTATTCAGCAAATCATCCATTCTCCAGAAATAATGCTGATTTTTATAGTAATTACAAGTTTAAAGTTTAGCCTCGCATCTTTTATTGTTTATGGTTGGCATGCTCTAGTTTGCTAAATTTTGTTAGCGATGATACAGGTTTCTCATCTACTTTCCTATCTTTACAATACCTATGATATGCAATATTTATTTTAACACTTTGAATTGGTATTTATCTTTCTAATCACTGTTTATATCAAATATATAAAGTATGTAACTTATTTTCCTTTAACTTTGAACATTGTAAGTATCAGATTTTTTCCATGTTCACTTTTGACTGGCTGTTTCTCCATTTCCTTTCAAATTGACATTTCATTAAATATTTTTGTAGATTTTCAGAGATCGAGATGCCTAAAAAAATTGTCATAAGCAGTTTCTTATGGTTTGCTAATGAAAAATTGACTAAGTTGCAAATAAAATTCATGTACCAAATGGAGGGATAAAGAGAAATCAAAGTATCGTGGGATGGTCAAATTATACTGACCTCTTTGTTAAAATATAATTTGCAAGTTAATCTCAAGATATGTCGCCAGTTGTAGTAATTAGAGATCAAGCTATTCAATAATAATGCTTGTTCAAGTTGCCCTATATGATTAAGGGCCAACAAATTGTCGTGGTATCTTGCCTAATCTCTCTTAAAGCCAAATTTTGCTTTGTGACCTGACCCCTACAATTTCCATGAACTAAAATGAAAGTTGTGAACATACATCAGAAAGAAGAATTCATTTTCCAAATCAAATAAAGGAAAAATGAAAGCACTAGGTCCTTAGAATTTTTTAGGTAAATAAACATATATGCTGATTATCTAAAATCTCTAACTGACTTGACTAAGTCTTGTCACTGTAGCACTGCATGCTTAAATATCCATGATATTTGGCATGATGTCTGTATGTTACTATTTTATTAAAGTGGCTAAAACTTCCAGGAATAACTGATGGTCAAAGATTTCTCAGAACACCATACATTCACCATGGTTCATCATGATTTTCTCACCAGATTAGAAAATAACATTTTATTTTTATATATCAATGCTAATAAAGCTAACATTTTCGAGTGCACAAAAAGAAGGAATGTAAGTTTTCCAAAGATATACAGTGAGTAGGCGGTGGATATAGAATTTTGAGTCCAGATAACGGGGCTTTAGGGCTTTGTTTTTAACTATGAAACCACCCCCTTAAATCAAGAAAATGTCTCACTAGAAGGCCATTTACCTAATTCTAGTGTTAGTTGAAATAGCCACAGCACATTATTCCTTTCCAATGTGTTCCTTTCCTTGGCCACTATACTAAACCACTTGTAAATCTCCAAATACATTAAACGACGATAATATTTTGAAATACCTTCTAATAAATTTTCCCGTCTCAGAAATTTACTAATCTACTATCTTTTCTCCTCTGCGGCTTTTTTTCTGTTCATAGTAAAGGTAGATGACTCTAAAGACAATAGTAATAAAAATAATACAAAGGGAAGCCTTCTCTAATAGGAATGGTAAACAGTACTCTTTCTTTTAGGGGATGAAGAGAGGCAACCAATTACCACGAATGTCCTGCCTTTAACTCCTTTCCCCTGGTCAAGTGAAGTCTGTCAAACAACAAAGACGGTTTGGGACAATTCGAGACCTAGATTAGGGAAGTTGCAAGGTCCCTATACCAATACTTGAATTTGAGTCAGAGCAGATACTGGGAGTGTAAAGCAGAGAGTGTGAGAGTGCCTGACACATTTTATTTCTCACGGTCACAGAATATTATGGAAGAGATCCAGAGGTTGCCATGGGAAGCTACAGGAGTTTTTGAGAGTGTCTGAGTGTGTCAGCCAAGAGAAAGCCTCCATGTGGGGTGAGTGAAGCCCATAGCAAAAACCCTGAGGTGGACCTTCCAAAATCACTAGTCAAATAAAGATGGTTGAATTTTAGGGGGCCAGACACAGGGGAAGCAGCCACACTCCAGTTCTCCAGAAGCCACGCTCGCTTGCACTAGTTGGTACAGAAAATCCCCACAAGTTCTAACAGCTGGATGATGTCCAGAAAACATTCAGGAAAATGACACAAAATGGAAATCAGTGAGAGCTTGCAGAGAAGGACCACACAGAGACACATGACACCCCTTCCTTTCCACAGTGAAATTGCGTGGGCTTTCCTCATGCCATTTGGAGGCCACCAGGGGAGAAGCAAAGGAGAAAGATTAGGAAAGATACTGGATTTCTCAAAAGAGACCTAGTTTATTTCAGGACAGGGGGCTTGGATAGAAACTCAAATAATTATGTCTCAGTATTCTTTCAACTAATCAGTGAAAATGGTAGGAGAAGGAGGTGATGTTCCAAGCAAGAAATTCCTTAAAGAACCTATGTGGTTATGGTGACTGTGGTAGTAAATTCCCGCCTGTTCCAACATACGCTCCGGAGTGTCCCATGCTGTTTACACATGCTGATGTCTGTTTCTTGAATGCCCATCCCTCCCACCATTTCCATCTCTACCCTGCCGTTCATAGCTCGAGTTTTGGTCCAAGTGATCCTTCAGCTTGTGCAAGTCTCCAGTTATGCACACTGAATTTGAACCCTCTACTGCAGCAGTGTAGTGCTCTTCTACTGCTATGTGCTGTTATGATTTGTGTTATTTTCTGTTTTCTCTCATTAGATTAAAGAAAATAATGATGTTCTCTCCATGTATTTCTACTAATTAGCACAATACCAGACGTGGCAGATATGGGCAAATGAATTTAAATTTTCAAAGATGACACTCTGTTTAATTTTTGCTGTCATAATAAAGTATTTTAAGGTTTAAATAGCATTTTTGAAAGTGTCCCTGAATATTTATATAGATTCCTAGAATCACTCTATTCAATCTCCTTAGGTCAGGCAACACCACTATGATTAGCAAGTTTGCATAAAATGTTTGCATAAAAGGAACACAGAGCACTAGAATCTAGCATTTGTGTAGACAGATAAAACAGAAACTCAACTCATAAGCTTCCTCAGCAAAAGCTTCACAACATCTTTTTTGTGACTTCAGTGGAAATCCTTTCTCTGGCCTCAGGACAAGTGTCCTGATCATTCCTTCGTCCTTCTGCCCCTCATGCAATTTGCTTTCCTTTATGTCCCACAGTATAGTTGAGAGGAAGGGAGACTCCTGTCCCATATCCCACACTTAGAATCCAGTCATGGTAGGTGCATAGTGATATGCTGATTAGTTCTTAATATCTGAAACCCTTTGTCTTTAAAATATTAGTCTTTATTCTTTCTCTAGTCATAAATTTGGAAATCAAACTCTTTATGCTTATTTAACAAATATTTGAGCAATTAAAATACAGTTATACCCTTTTTAGAGAGTTAAAACTTGCAGTAGAGGCAGGTATTTTTGGTATACATGTATTTGGATTGAATGTAGAACCTGAGGCGCTGTTGAAAAAAATTATCAAGCTTTAATAAACTTCACGCATGACTTGATTGCAGTTGTACATACAAAGAAAACAAATATAGTTCCTAGTGAATTCACCTTAGAATAGCAACTATTTGTTTAAAATAAGCAGTTTAGTCAAAATTATAGATAATTGTTTGCAGAATTTTTAGTGTGTGGCTTTGCTAAAATTTCAACTATCATAAAAGACTTCTTCTTTAAAAATTTGCTTTCCCAGATTTTGTACTATACTTGGGTTTTTACTAACACTATGTTCTTACTGTTTTATTTTTATATTATTCTGTAATTTTACTGAAAGTCATTTTCAAAGACAAAAATAACCAAATGAGAAAAATTCAATTTTTTATTCCATATTTATATGCTTTATTTTTTTGTATCTCTGGTGCCCATTTTTTTAGGAAATGTAAAATTTATTTCTATGCATAATTTTCCACTCACCCATTTCCACATTTAATTTTGGCCATAATCTCTCTTAAATTAAATACTTTGTGTAAACTCTAGTGGTGTTTTGTTTTATCATCTTGAATTTTTCATGTAGTGAATGTATCATATCTAATAAATAGCAGCCATTAGGATATACAAAGATACATAGATGACTTTCTCTCTTTAAGGAAGAGATCTAGTTTAAGCTATAAAGTGTACACACAGAGACACAAATAATCACCAACACAATTGTATGTGTGAGGTGAATGAAAAATGTGAGGATTAAATGAAGTTATCTAAAAAATTTTTCAAGCGCTCTAATCTTGGAACCTGTCTCTGAGTTTACAAAAGAGGTGGGCTCTGGTTATTCTTAGTAGGAGGCGGTTATTCTGGATAATGTTCATTTAGAAACCAAAGTGCAGTAGGGGGTACTTGAAAACCTGTATTTTCAGCATTTGACTAAAGAGGTTATTTGGACCGATACCTCATTGTTCACTAGAGGCTTTATTTGGATCCTTCTTTTATACCTTTTAGTTGAGCAGGGAAAGTTGTTTAACACCCAGGTAATTAAAGAGCAATGTAGGAGCACTTGCACCAGGGAGATGCTTTGAATGAGTGTACATGAGCAAATGAGGATGATAGAAGGCTGGTGAGAAAACAGCCAAGAATGGCCGGAGTCAGAGGGAAAGTGGAAGACAAGGCTAAAAAGGGAAGGGCCAGATCATGCAGGACTTGGAATATGGGTGGATTGCCGTCTCCGGAAGTTTGTGAGATGGGTTTCGAATTGGGCTGTCTGGTATTTTGAGTATTTGTTTAGGAGAGAAACTGAGAAAGTATCAGATATTTTGATAAAAGGAATATTCTGTCAGTAAACCACAAGGATCAAGGGAAGAATTAGGAGTTTGCAGGCGGGCTTCAGTATTTCAATCTGTGGGTTGCTAGCCAACTCCTCCTAATCAAGGGGACGTGGCAGGGAAGAGGGACTTGCTGAAAGCTGCTCATCATTCACATTCTCTTTAATCCAGGGCATTTGAAATACAAGTAAGTGACTGATGTGGCAGCCCTCCCTGTGCATTTCAAGTGTGTGAGTCACAACTTTGCAGAGGAGGAAGCCAGCAAAGAATGTGGTGATGTGGTTTTATGATCCATCTGGCAGAGGTCTGTGATCAGCCTGTTGGAAAACGCACCCCTGGTAGTGTGGCATCATTGGAAGTTTCGAGCAGGGGATGGACATGATCAAAGCTGTTAATCTGACTTGTAAGGCTGTAGTACTAGAACTGCAGAAATCAGCTGAGAAGCTATTGCAGGAGTCTAAATAAAAGGCGATAGAAGGCTGGACAAGGGAACAAAGCAATAAGACTGGACAGGAAAGAACAAATACAGACAACTTTGGAGAAACGATGGGTATGGCTTGGTTGTTAGAGGCAGCACTGGCTTATACTATGAGCAAAATAGACCTTAAGTGAAGATTTTAATAGATTTTAAATCAAATACATACTAGCTCTGTGGTCTTCAGAAGGCATTTAACCTTTCCAATCTTTGTTTTGCTCCTCCGTAGAAGGATGAAAAAAATCTAAAATATTGACGAGTTTGAAAAATCATTAGTGTTGGGTAAGATATGCAATATATTGAATGCAGAGGACAGTGATCATCATTATCATCATCATCATCATTATTATTATATAACGAATGAGATGGGAAGATGAGATAGAAACTGAGAGAATTGTGGAATCATAGAAAAAACTTGGAGGCAAAAATTTGAGTTAGTTTAAATGTATCTGTTGTATTAAATAACTTATCTCTATAAAATAGCAACCAGAGTTACACAAAACAAGTATATTTTGAGAATGATGTGATAAATTTCTCCAGTGGAAAACAGGAAAAATAAACTGAATGGGCATTGGAGCACTAAGGCAGTTAGCTAGACTTGGTGGTGGGGAGGACTTCCGATATTAAATTAGGCTTCTAATTTTAGTGTAATATCCATTAGGCTACTTTGTGCCTCACTCATGTATTGAATGTTTAATGTGAGTCCAGCTAAACATATAATGTGTTTCTATATTGTACTTCATCAAAGGCCCTGCAAGAACTACTATGGAATTGCAAGTACTTTAGTAGCTGATCATTAATTTCGTGCCAGAAATACAGTTTAGAAAGCAGTTGTTATGGTTGTTGAATCTAAAAATTTAAGGGTATAGAAAGGTATCATTGTCCAAATAAGAAAGTGGGCCAGAGTACAGATGTTCCTTTTTCAGGCCAGGCAGCAACATAGTTTGCAAAGAACATGTTAAGACTTATGATTTTGTGTACAGCTGCTTTAGAAAAAATATTTTTAAAGAACAGCACTGTAGAATTTCAGTCTTTTTTATCTTAAGGACTAATGGGAATTTCTCCATCTCTCCTTTTAAGACCTTTTATTGTGTGCAGTGAATTTTGTTAAAAGAGCAGGTTCTGAAAAGCTCTGACAGCTTCTTCAGCAAAAGATCCAGGATTGTCAGCCACTGACGTGAAGACCTGGATCTGCTTTGACACCCCAGAACAGGCTTCTGGCAATGTTATGTCTTTCTTTTAGATGTTTGGATAAATCACACAGCTCAGAAACGGCATCATACATTATGCCTAAGTCATAAACAAATGCTGCTTAGGTAAGGGTATTCCTTAGGCCACGTACTTTGTTCAGTGTTTTGAAACAGTAGATGCATCACTTGAACGAATCCGTAAATGTTTCTTCGCAGTTTGAATACACATTCAGAATGGATTTTATAGCCCTTTTATTTGATCACCTGAAAGAATTCAGCATCATAACTAATTTCAAGAAGATATACATATATATATATATGCAGTAAAACAGCGATGTAAACTATTTATGAAAAAGAAGTACCTGTGAGAAGAAATGCTTCACAATTACAGCATTTAGTTGGGTTATGGGTAACGTCCACTTCCCTGAGAAAGCCACATCCACGTGCTTCTTTCTGTAACCTGAGAATTTGTTAGGATGCATGACAGAAAGGAATTAAAGTAGCAGATGGAATGAAGGCTGCTAATCCACTGACCTTAAAATTGGAAATTATTCTGCTTTATACAAGTGGGTTTAACGTAATCTCAAGAGCCCTAAGACGTGGACGGCGGAGAGGGAAGAGTTGTATCAGAGTGACACAATGTGACAAAAACTCAGCTGGTATTGATGGCTTTGAAATGTAAGGGGACTGTGAGAGGAGGAAAACATGCTGTCTCTACAAGGTGGACAACGCAAGGAACTAAATCTTCCCTTCTAATCCAGCAAGGGACCCAGCCTTGTCGGCACCTTTGATTTAGTCCCAGGGGGCCCGTTTTAGACTTCCGACTTGCAGAACTGTAAGACAAGCAATATACATTGTTTTCATCCACTAACTTGTGGCAATTTGCTAGAACAGCAATAAGAAACCAAGTAAGCCTATTTTTAAAGCAAGATTTATATGGGTCTAGATAATAAGGAAATTCATGAATTTTTCTCAGATTTTAATTAACTGGAAACAAAGAGAAAATTTTCCATGAAATTACAATTTATTTTATACAAAATTTTGCATTTTAAGCAGTAAATTAAGACACACTATTCCTCGACTTTTCTTTTTCAGAAATCTGAGTCTCACTTTAGAAAATTTTGTTTCGTTTTGTTTTGCAATGCTGTGGGTTGAACTTCCTGGCGAAGGGGGGTTACATGTGAGGTAAATGTTCTATCACTGAGCCATTTACATATTCCTAGGAAAACAGTTTTTTCATTAATCTGTTTCCCCAGCAAAGATTTTAGTAATTGATAATTCAAAATTATTGATAATCAATGAATGATTTGTTCCTGATTTTCGAATGCGTTTTCTACAGTTATACTAAATATATTGTTAAAACTGAATAGAAAATTAATGTTTTAAATGTACTTTATACCTAGCTGCATCATACATGAACAGTTTCTATTAATAAATATGTATCATTGCAACATTATGGGGGGTATAGAAAATTGGTCCCTTTTAACCCTATTCCAAACTAATGCTTGAGAATATTGGAAGAAAATTTAAAAAAATACAACTCATTATAATTGCAACCTACAAGAAATTAACATAAAATGTTTTAGATTGGCCACCTTCAAATATATTCTGAAACTGTATAATTGATGAAACTAGAGGACCTTTTAAATTTAAAATAATTAGTTTTTATATGTTCGTTATGCTGAATTGTTATAAGATCATAAGTTATGCTTTTTAAAAAGACTTTACTGTGGAAAATTTCAAACATATTCAAAAATAAACAAGATGGTATAATGAACTTCTAGGTACTTATCATTCACCTTCAACAATTATTAACTCATGGCCAGTTCTGTCACTTATTTTTCTCTGTACACATACTATGTATAAAAAAATTCTATATTCACATAGATTCATTGTTATATACCTTAGTATATAGTAAAAATGTGAGTATTCTTTGTTTTACTATAAACACGTTACCCTTACTGTGTTTTTAAAAACCTGGTAACAATTTAACATGATCAAATATCCAAAAAGTACTTAAATTTCTAGCTGTTTTATATATGTCATTTTTTATAAGATAGTCATTTTTAACTGGCATCCAAATAAGAGACAAAATAATTAACATGTGTCCTAGGTACCCTTGCATCTGCAGCACTCACATCATCTCTTTTGTCTTGAGATTTACTTATTGAAGAAACCAGGTTGTGTCTCCCAGAGAAGCTTCCTCTCTCTGGATTTCGCACACTGCATCTCTCTGGTGGCACTTGAAATGTTCCTCTCTCCTCTGCACTTTGGGAACATTGATGACTAGATCTAGAGGCCCAACGAATTCAGGTTCAGGAGACTATCTGCCCTGTGAGCAGAAAGCGTCTTCGCTTTCACTGCTGTCTGTAAATGAAGAGCTCTTATGCGTTTAGAATATAATCAGAATACAAAGTGTGGCTTAGGAAATTCTTAAATATCTTAATTTTCCCATTCTGAAGTCTCTTCTGATGCCATTCATGATTAGAACAGAACATACCTCCTTTCAGAATAATGGAAAATGCCATGTTAAGGGATAAAAGTCTTATTTTTTTAAAAAGAGCTTATGATTTTGCTTAAATGGGAGGTGAAAAGGGATAATTTAAATAATTTCTTAATTTAAATAATAAAAGAAAATCTAAATATAGGATCGTTCTTAGTTAAGAATGTTTTGTCTCTGCCCAAGCTGAGTTAAAAAGAAGAACACAGAGGAAGAAGTACATGTGGAGCACGTGGGTAGTGCTTCCAAATCAGAACAGCGACTCTTATTTAGCTCATGTTTACTGTGCACCAGGCTCTGTTGGAGGTTATGCATCAATATTATCTGATGAGTTTTCAAAGCAACCTCATTTTACAAATGAAGAAGTAACCCTAGCTTGCCAAAGGGCCTCAGTTAAGTGAACGGCAGGGCCAGGATGCAAAGCCAGGAAGGGTGATTTCCGGCTTGTTCTTTTTAAACCTCTTAGCAAAAATTTCCTGTACAGCCTGCACTTGAAAAGAAGACTAACATGTATAGCTAATTAAGAGCTGCACTGTTTTTATTTTGCTTTTATGGGTGTTGCCTATTAGTTTTATGCCCAAGTTTCATTGCTTTTCATTAAACTGTAGTGTAAACCCAATCCATTCAGGCACATATATTATATTTGCTTCTTATTCCCTAGAGCCCAGGAAAGGGGTATTCACAAATGCATCTTGAATTTTGAAAAAAGAAAACATATTTATATACCAGTCATAACCAAATAGTTGTTATCATTGCAGATATTAGTGTAGAATTTCATCTTTGATGTTTAGTTTCTTCTGTACCTATATAATCTATATGTTTTAATTATTCAAGCAGTGGCAAGATGAGTTTTCACTGCTTATTCTCTACTCATTATTTATTTACAATTAGAAAAAAGTGTTAACATACATAATTTCACAAGTGACACGAACAATTATAAATTAGATCTATCTCATTATTTCTGCTTTTAAAATATATACCAATCCATGGGCTGAGTCCTTAAAGCAAAAGATAAAATAAAGATGAATAAAAATAAACTGGAGAAAAAAGAAGACTCAAGATGTATCATGTACAGGTACACATTCCCTGTGATGAATGTGATCATATATTCATATGTGTGCGTGTGTGTATATGTGTGTATATATATATTAAAAACACACCAATAAAATTAATTAAAAAAATAAAGTAAATTTGGCATGTCCAAAAACATAAAAAAACTTTGAATCTAGACTAGAGATACATTTCTGTTCTTGTCACATTTGTAAGAGTAGGACACACACACACACACACACGCACACACACACACACAAAAGGGCACATAGAGTAAAAGGTATAAACACCTCTGTCCCTTGACTTGCACCACCGCATGGTGGAAATATCAAAGGCTTTGGAAGCAAACTGCATTGCAGCTCAAGTTCTCAGTCTCTTGTTACTAGTGTGACAGTATATATAACCTCTTTGAACCTCATTTTTTTCTATCATAAAATGGATATTATTAATAGAAGTTAATAATATATGGGTAAAGTACTTGATCCATAGTGGCACTCAGTATATATTAAATTTTATATTACAATTAATATATTCTGCCTTAAATTTTTGCTTTGTCCTGCTTGGAGAGTTTCTCATTCTCTTTCCAAATGCCCGAAGCTCAAAGATAATGTTGAAATGTCCTCTCTTCTCCAAAGATATACGACATATAAGACTTCATGCAATCAAACATTGAGTAGTTGTTCTCCACGAACCTGACCGCCACAGGAAAATAGTGTAAAGTTTAGCTAAATTCTAACTCTTAACCCAATCTGTTACTGCCTTTGTAACTGTAGATTTATGTAAAAAAATTTTAGTTTCTCCCTGTGCAAAATGGGGCTAATTCTACTGGTATTATTAGGATAAACTAAAAGCTACCAAAATTTATTTATTTATTTATTTATTTATTTATTTATTTATTTATTTATTAGTACATGTTTGCAACACAAAATGTTTACATTCCTTGTGTGGAGTTGGTCCATGTACATAACACATCTTACTTCTTTTTTTCATCCCCCCCAATACATCTATTGATCGATCCCCTTCACATTTGAGAAAGATCTATCTCCCTACTTCCTATTATCTATCTTCTCTTTTGCTCTTTATTTATAATTTGGGATTTTTAATATAAGAGGAAATGTGATATTTAATGTCTGTGTTTGATTGTTTCACTTAACATTATCATTTCAAAGTACATCAATTTTCCTCCAAATGATTCGTTTATTCTTCTTTATGGCAAAGTAGTACTCCATTGTGTGTAAATCCTTACTTCTTTATACACTCATCTGTTGATGGACATATGGGCTCCTTCCAAGACTTAGCTGTTACGAATTGTGCTGCTATAAACATGGGTGTACATATATCACTATAATACGATGTTTGTAACTATTTCTGGAACATACTTAGATGAGGAATAGCTGGGTCAAATGGAATGTCTATTTTTATTTTGTTAAGGAATCTCTATACTGATTTCCACAGTGGTTGTCCCAGTTTACATTCCCATCAATAATGCAGAAGGGTCACTTTTTCCCCACAAAAACTATCAAAATTTAATGGTTTAGGCTGGGGATTTAGCTCAGCGGTTAAAGTGCTTGCTTTGCAAGCACAAGGACCCGAGTTCGATCCCCAGCACAAAAAAAAAAAAAAAAAAAAAATAATAATAATAATAATAATTTAATGGTTTAAAGTTATGGTTTATCACAAAGTTCTGAGGCAAATAATTTAGCACCTCCAGCAACTTTTCCCTATGTGCTCATCCGGGAAACTGTGCTTCCTCCATCAGGCTGCTCTTCTATCAGGTGGTACCACTGTGTGCGTGGTAGAAATTGGGTAGCTTCTAGGTCTGTGCTGCTGTGAGGAGAAAAGGAAAAGCTGTAATGGAGGAGTGAGCCCTACGTAGACCCAAGTCAGGGGCCGTGTACAGCACTTCTGATCAAAGTCCCTTAGCAAGAATTCCACTGCACGGCCGCTGTAAGGGGGCCGTATCCAGGCGTGTCCAGCCGTAAGGCAGTCTGGGAAATGCTGTCTAGCTGGGAAGACACTGGGCTGGAAACAAAGGCATATGGATTTTTGTGTTACTACCAGCCTTTGCCATGTTTTATTTCATAGGATTATCGTGACAATGAATGTAATTATAGGATGTGTTTGTCCACTGTTTTGCAAATTGCAACCACTGAAAAAATGTTAGCTGTCCTACATGTCTGTTGTGACTTACACATCCTGTGAGCGAAGGTCTAAGGAATCGAGGGGTACAGTTTGCAATGACTGATGAATATAAAATATATTTAGTGATTAAATTGATAAATATATCTGAAAATGAAAGTTATTTTTAGATTAATAAACAATAAACTCTTATACATAAACTAAACAACTTATTAAACACTTGGTATTTGTTTCGTAACCCCACTAGCAATTTAAAAGGGTTAAACAAGGTTACTTCTGCTTTTGAGATGAGGAAGAAAAGGGAAAAAGAGGTCGATTGTGGTGGACAATGTTAAAAAAGAGATGTGGGGGGTACTTTGAATACAAGTATTAAAATTCTCTAATTTCCACCGTAAGTTTTTCTGTCTTTTTTAAAGACATGAAAAAAAATCAGGATAGATTATGAAAGAGTGTATTGATGATATACTTAATTATATTTGAGTACCTCAGAAAATCACAATGATGAGAAAAGAATTCTTAGAAATGGAAGCAAGGGTGTTATTTTCTATATATAAAAAACACCACTGCCACTAATGGGAAAGAAGTAATTGTTTGAAACTTAACTACAAATGTTATCTTGGCATCATGTTTTGTTTTATTTATGGACTGTTTTAATGAAGTAGTTAAAAATCTATTTGGTCTCTTGTTCCAGGATGATCTCCTGTTCCATAAATTATAACCTTGTCTATAACATTTTCTAAAGACTGGAGAATCTCTGAGAGAAATTTCCTGCATACAGAAGAATACATTCACCACATCAGTTAACTGAAAAGGGTTAGTGAACACCAGATATTTTTCAGAAATTTCAAAATTATGTAGAAGAAAACAATGAAATAAGAAAAGGAATTAGTATGATGAAAAGTTCAATTCAGTGTGAAAGTAGTTAGAATACACACACAACACATGCCCGTATAAGCAAGATGTGTCTTGACAAGTGGCATGGGAATGCCCACCAGGAAGTTAATAATCTCTCTACATTTGTTATTTTTTTTAACCTTATGCCCTTATCACTTAAAGTTTTACGATACTGTATATCACTGTTTATCAAGTGAAAGTTTAGATGTTTTTGTGATATCTTCTGGTTTTATTTATACAAATGGTTCTTTTCACTTCTTCTGATGGTTTCTGTCCATATGTCCCCTTTTTCTTGGGCAGTATTCGTCCTAACATTCCCATTTCATTTGGATATTCACTCAGGATTTCAGGCCATCTTCCTTTTTGTTCTTCCAGAAGATTAATTCCTTAACCCAGGCCCCAGGTGGAGAGTTGCTGGGCCTAGATTAAGAATCTCCTGAGTAACTCCAGAATTCCTCTTCCTCCTTAGATCTCCAATGTACTTTTAGGTGAAGAAAGAGAAAACATGCTTTCTTCTTTTTATGCTTTCTGAAAGTACTGAAATGGAATAAAGGTAGACCTAATTTTTTTTCACAAATGTTGCAACACAATCATTTCTCATTTCATGGCCTGACACCTCTTTTAAATGCAGATGCAAGTTAGATACCCGTGTCTATGACCACACACTGAACATCTGCATAGAAATCATCACACTCTCCCAAGGGTCATAGTTATTGTCTCAGTAGAATGCAGCACCAGATTTTCCAATTCAAAGAGCATCCAGCGAGACACCTTTTATTTTTGTAGAAAGCCCTGGTTGCTATGAGTGATTTTCATGAAGTCCTCTTCAGTGTGACTTGTTGGGGTTCCCCCTATCAGTCCCTCCCAGCTAAAATTTGGATCACAAATGGCCCCAAAGGCCCTTGAGTTAAAGGCTTAGTCTCAGTGTTGTGCTATTAGGAGATGATGGAAACTTGAAGAGATGGGGCTTAGCAAGAGGTCTTAGGTTATTGGGGATGTGACCTTGAAGGGGATTGTTGGATCCTGCTTCTTTCTGTTCTTGCTTCTTCACTGTCATTCAATGAGCAAATTTGTCCCCCACATGCTGTGCCATAATTTACTTCCTTGCCACAGACTCAAAAGCAGTAGGGCCTATCAACCATTGACTGAGGCTTCTAAAAGTATGAACACAAATAAACTCTTCATCCTTTTGGTTATCTCAGGTATTTTGTCACAGGGACAGAAAGCTGACTAACACACTTCCAGAGGAAGGGGAAAAAAAAAGCTGTTCACCTCAAGTACTATACATTTTATTATGCAGATGTAAGTAATTTGTTCTCACCAGTCTATTTTTATTTAGTCAGTGAAGCTGAGGTTAGATGGCTGGTGGTGATAGTTGAATCTGTTCTGTATTTTATTTAGTTACCCTTGATAGTTTTGTTGAAAAAAGTAAATTTTTGAGCAGGGTGTGGTGACACATCCCTATAATCCCAGCAGTCTGGGAAGTTGAGGCAGAAGTAGCACATGTTTGAACCAAGTCTGCGCAATTTAAAGAGGCCCTGTCTAAAATGAAACAAAAATCAGCTGGGGATATAACTCAGCGCTAAGGCCCCAAGGCTTCAATCCTCAGCACCACACACACAAATACATACACACATACACTCACACACACACAAAGGAAGAAAAAAGAAAAGAAAGAAAATAGACTTTTGAGTGTCTTACCTTTGGGCAGAAATGGCCATTTACAGGGTGTATACAAAATCCTGCATGCTATTCTATTAAAATGTTATCAAGTTGATTATTTAGCTCCACCTTCTGAGGTAGAAGATCTAGTCACTGAGATCTACTACAAGTGAAGGAATCTGACTGATGTTACACAGTGGGCAGTCAGCTTTGCAGGGACTGGGAATCATGTCTATCATTCTTTTGAAGCTGCTTTCACATTTACACAGTGGCATTTCACTTCAACCAGTGAATCTGTTTAGAACCTACAACTTTAATCTTTTAGCACAAATCTATAGAATTGAAAAATTATATTCAGTAGGCTTATGATTTAATCAGATTCTCTCAGTTAAAATACAAGATATAAATCTTGAATTATTAGTATTACACAAGTAAACAAGCACCATCTGATAGATTTCCACTTATATATTATTTATAGACTCAATTTTAAAGAGAGTGGCAATGCCCATAAAATAGAGAAAGCAAATAACCATGTGTAGAGAGTGAATCTGCCTCTCTATATTTGATAAGTTAAGGGTGAGTTGTTACTATTTATCACTGAGTGCTTTGGCTTTAAGAAATAAAGCAGATCATCTTATTATAAATTCCTGGAAATAAGCATCCACTTAAAATATAATTTCTTCAGTTGGCCTCACACTTGGCATCTCTCTGCTAGAGAAAATAAAGGTAGAGCGGGATTAGCAAAACCAGAAAAAGGAAAATAATACCATTTCCAGGACAGCAACTTTATATTAGTATTTCTCTCTGAATTCAGAGTCAGGTATGAGTCATTATAGAACACATTTAGCAATAGTTCACATTATTCTGGTTTCTTCTTGCATTTTTTGTATTATGTAGACGGCACGGTTATTTCAAGCTTTCTGGTGTTGAGGCCCCTAGGAACAAGAAGTTCAGGAAGAGAATTCAGCCCCACAAGGGAGTTAATTAATGTGGAGTCTTGGCATTGCCCACATCAGGCTGCCACATCACTCCGCATTAGCATGGTTTGTCTCCAACTCAGGCGCAGTTTGTTGGACATCAGACTCTAGAGTCAGTGTGTGTGATGAACTTGAGGGCTGCGCACTACTCCTTTGGGGGAGCAACATCACTTTGCAAATGAGGAACATGCAGAATCAGTGGATATGCAGGTTTGTAGTAACTATTTAGCTATATGGATGGACAGGATGGACAGGAAGTAGGTACATTTGTAGATAGAAAATTGTAGTCTTTATATTGAGCATAAACACGCTTATAATGTGTCCTGAAGAACTGTCAAACCAATGAATGTTGGGCATCCTTGATGAATCTAAAGAAATACAAAACTTTCAATGAGCTTAAGCAGATGAAAGATAACATATGAACACAACAAAAAATGAACAAAATGGTCAAAATTATGGGTTTAACACAAAAATTTAGTTTCAGTCAGAAAAATATCTGCAAACATGTTTGGAACCAATTCAAATGTCTGATGACTGATCTATCTATTGGCTATCTATCATCTAATCTATCTATCTATTTATCAATTCCATCTACATTTTTAATCTTGTTATTTTACTGTGAAAAGAGGCCATATGCATACATAGTTGGGGGAGTTAGTTTTTTCTTCTTATAGTTGAATAATTCTCTCTTGAAAAGGAACCCTTGCTTTCAGTAAGATTTTTCTGGTTAAAAAAAGGTTTTGATTTAATATTTGAAGATGGAGTTAACCTCCTGCTGTGCTTTAAGCATCTGAAAACCTGCTGCAAAGTGGCATTTCAAAGACAGCTTAATATTAAATTCAGTTTGCAATATTCATATCTAATTGTTATAGGATGCGTTGTTCTGTTAATAAGTAGCAGAATAACAATGTTATTATGTTTGGCTTTAACAGGCATCTTTAGACCTTTGTCAAAGGACACTATTCTTATAAATGTATTGAGAAACATTTGCACAAGCATTTAAAATGTGGATTATCATTTTGGTATTCAATTAAGAAACTTTTGAATTGTAACTGTACCTTCTTATTTATGGGTAGCTCTAAGTTCAAACCCATTGTACTAAAATATAAATACTCATGGTGACAATATAATATATGCAAAAAGTATGCTCTTTCTTCTAAAATATGATGAAGAAAATTCACTGAAGCCTAAGTATTACAATAAGTTGATTGTTTTAGTAGAATGGAAGTATTGGTTGACAATGGTTTCCTGTATATTTCAAATGTTCTATAGGTTCAGGGTATCTTTTTATCTCATATAAAACTAAAAAAATAAAAAATCTTATGTTAGAATGTTACTTTTGTCTGGGGAAGAAAAAATGGTTGTGCATACAGTCATGATTAATCATTAATAGCGTGACAGAAGAGTTGACTGCAGTGGGAAAAATCAAGTCAGTTTTATTATTCATTAAGACATTCCTGAAGGAGTGAACTTTCACAGAAGAACAGACAATAGAATTATAATATTTCACTGATGCAATGTGAAATATGACCACGTGCTAACTTCCTTGCCTTTTTCAATCAGATTTTTCAAATGATTTATGTAATTTAAATGGTATTATTAAAAATAAATGGTATTATTACCATCTACTATCATCATTACACAGATTTTGTTATTAGCTATTTTGTATCACAGAAATGTTAATGATTTTGTTTTTTCAAAAGAAAAAAACTTATCCTAACAGCGATTTTAAAATATGTTAACTACTTCCGTAATCATTAAACATTATTTTAAATGGCCTTACAAGTGTCCTGCATTTGATGTGGGAATAATTTCAGTTTAGATTCAAGAATCTTTGACCATAACTCTGAGTAACTATTATAGTGACTATTTTTCTACAGCATTTTCATGGGTATATAAGTCATATTTTATTAAATTATATTCGTAATCTGAGTTGCTATTTGAAGCTGATGAGGAGGAGTAGTTTGGTATTAGTCTTACATTAAAATAATGAATTTTTGTCCAAATTACAAAACCATAGTAGTGCGTAATATTAAGGGTCATGTATTTTAATTGTTTTCTGTAGAATACCTTGTCTCTTACTTCAGTGGGAAGGTAAAGATCATCCAGTGTTTTCCTCATGTCGTCCTTTCTCTCTAAAACCTTTTGGCTAGTAGCACACTTTTTCTTGGTTCCTTGTTTCCTTTAACCGCTCATTTTTTTCCTTCATCCTTTCCTGGCCAAACTTAAAATTTTCATTTACATTCATCTTCTTTGTATTCAATCATCATTTCGGTACAGTGTGACTCCTCTTCCTATCTTTCTATAACGTGGGATGGATTATTTCCAGTTTCCACTGAATATTTCTAAAATGAGAAATGACATTCTCAGGTAGGTATTTGGAAAAAATCACTCTAGTTACTGAAGCAACAAAAGTAGTTATAGGGTCTGTTAAGATGCCTTCTCGAAGGTCCAGCTGCTGAAAGATGGAAGTGTGGGACTTTGAGAATGGCAGGTGGTAGGGAACTCCAAGAGACACACGGAAGGGAGAATTACAATATTGATTTACTCTGGCACCCATTCCGTTCGTATCCATAAAATACCATGCTTTAAAACAGGATATAAATAACCATACTACTGGTCTCCCAGGTTAGTATAAGAAAAAGCACTTTGAAATTAAATTGTACTCTACAGTATAAAGAGGTAAGCAGCTCTCAGACTGGAAAAACATAGGAACTTTAAATTCATTTTCTCTGTCTTTAACAATACAGAAGCTACAAGAAGAAACCATCTTACGACCGTGGAGTGAAAGTGAATTTTCAAGCTAGAGAGCAGAACCATTGTTTTATAGCTTATATAATTAATGTAGGCTATAAATCCCAACTTTATATTGGAAGTACTACATAAGTAAACCCAGCCCATATTTCTTTTTAACATACATTCATTTCAGATAGCAAGAAAAAATAATTTCTTTTATAAGCCATGAGAATTTAATTTGAATTTGAGAATTAGTTTAGTTCTACACAGCACATGGATTACTCGTAAAGTTAACCCTTGTCTTTAAATAATATTTGCTCCTAACAAAGAAATTAGCAGATTTTCACTAGCGAGTCATGTTGTATAAATTTTGCTTTATATAACCATTTTTGTTTTTTCAATTATTCTGATGTCTTTCTCACTGGCTTTACTTTCCCCCCATCATTAATTATTTATTTTCTTTAAAAAAGGTGTTAAGTGTTTCTTTTGCTCCATATATTGTGTTGGAGATACAAGTAGGAGTCAGAGGCACAGAGTTTCTGTCCTTTTTCTCTCCCATCTGCCACAGAGGTTTGATAAATGTTGCTCTTCCGCGCAGGAGGCTCCCCGCCATTTTGCTCTCTAGATGTCTCTACTATACAGTCAGAGCACCCAGGATTTGTCTTTTTCAGCATTTATCACAAATATAAGTAAATAATTATTCATATAATCTTTTAACTGACAAATCTCTTACTCTGTTATAAATACTGTGAAAACAAATACGGTTTACTCAGAGCCTAGCAAAGGACAGGGCACATAGTAGCTGTTTCAAAACATGTGCAAGATATGTGAATGAATAAATGATGATATAATTGCTCAGAGATAGCAGAGAGGAAAACAAGAAGATAAAGCAAGGATCACTAATATTTCATAGGTCAATGGAAGTAAGGGAAGGGGAGGTAGACATTATTTCCACTTACGAATTCTGGAGACAGGATTTGTGTAAAAAACAAAAAAGTAAATTTGATGTCATAAACTTTAGAGTTAACACGGCAACAGTGTGTTGAATGTGATATGCCATAGGCTCAGTGGGATCTTCCCTGATCCCCTTGTCTTTCTCACTCTCTCATCCTACTTAATTTTTGTTCATAATACTTACTGATTCTTTTATATATTTGCATCTATTCATATATACATTTGAGTGTACTATTTTTACAAGCTGAACTATTAATATAATAAATTATTTTTTATTCTTGCTCATGGTCTTTCTCTCCCATGAGAATGTTAGTTCCAGGACACCAGGGACATTGGCTATTTTTATTTTATTTTTGCCATCTATACTCTCTAGAAGAATCCGTAGTCCACGTTAGGAGTCAAGACATTTTTGTTGAATGATGCTGTATATATGGTTTATCAGGTTGAGAAACTAAAAGGACATTGATGAACTTAGAGAGCTGTAGAGATGAGGTGGGCATGAGTATGCTGCTATTTAGGTGTTAGGTGTTCTTGAGCTAATCTGAACCTTTTATCTTTGCACTTAACAGTTCATCCCTAAACTCCATGTGGTCACATTGTTGAAATTGAATTTGGGGGGTCCATGGGTGACTTGTTTATGATGGGACCAATTCGATAAGTTATCTGTCCTCTTCAAACCCCCGACAAAATTTTTTAATGTAGTATCCAGTGATGAAATGGGGCTGGGAAACTGCAGTAAACACTTCTTTTGGAAAAAAGAAGACTGGGAGACAAACTGGTATCTATAGTAAATTTGAAATCCATCTGAGCATGATTATGTGCAGGCCCCTTCTCTGGGGTTATAAAGACATTTCCAAGGATATTACTAAGGGACCCTGCTGTCTTTGGGTGACCTGCTTTGCCCACCAATCTGATGGTTTGTGGCTCCAACCTGCTGGAGGTTCTTCCTTTTATGTCATCCTCTCGGACCACATCAGAATGGTGCTGGGGAATATGCTCCACCTGAGAGTTTAAAGATTTCTCAGGCAACCTCCTGATCAAGAAAAATCAGGGACCAGAGTCACTTAAAACTTTTATGGCCACAGAAGTTTTTAGTCTCGTCAGAATTTCTTTGGCAGCGCGACTTGAAAAAAAAAATTGGTCCAATCAGTTCTGTATGCCAGCATCCACCTGTTTCCTTTCCAAATAGATTTTCTTTTTAAAATGATTCATAGACCTGTTATATTTCTCTGCTTTCTGAACTTCTTACTACTCTTTCAATTTGAAGAAGTTGCCTCTGAGTTTATGTTGTTTCTGGGGGAAATTTATATCTTAATCTGGTTTTACCCAGAAGCACTTAAACTGTTACAGAGTTTTAACAGTAAGTGTGAAGATCACCTCTTTAAACTTATCATTGTAAAAAAGTCTGGTGTTAATCAGTTTTATTATGCAAACAAACACATTACCAATTCTGAAATTGTAGGATCCCCAATTTTTGAATCTCTTGACCATCTTTCATTTCTTCTTTAACATACACAATATTTTCCTGAACACACATCTAACATCACACCAATTCTAGCCACTTATATGAAAAGCGCACTGTGAATAGTCTGTTTTCTAACATCTCCTAACACCACAAGTTCATTATACACACATGCTACTTCACAAATCATTACAGGCACCAGTTTTACTCAATATTTTGCTGTGAAAAATATAGATTATGATTTCTCCAAATTCCAGTAACCGTTTTCTTACTATCTCAACCCAACAAAATGCTGCTACGCTGGGACAGTATTTTAATATTTTTCTGTAGTAGTCAGGATAAGGTAGGCTGTTCTGCAATAACAAAGTCTCTAAACATCAGGAGCTTAACTTCCCAAATTTGATTTTCATGTCCTAAAAAATTAAAACATATCTAGTCATTCCTTGCCAAAATTCTCACAGCATCAAATTTGAGGCTGCACCATCTCAACACAATATTTTATGCACAATTTTAAACCAGAGAAAATTATACTTCTTGTTCACTGCTCTGAGGCTTCCTTATTGAAATGGGGGTGTCATTCCATGCAGAGTTACAAGTCGAACTTGGAAATTCAAGGGATTCATTTAGCTTTGGATATACCTTCAATTCATGGGAGCAAGTGGATTAATTTCCTCCATTTTTCCCCCCAAATACATTTGGCCTACTTATGGCATATTTAGTTCTTGGTAAAAGGTCTGCAAGATTGAGCAACTGTATAGCTTCAGCTGGCTTGAACTGCATCTTCATATGGAAGATAGTCTCTTTCTCTCTGCCTTTTTCTCCTTGTCCAACCTGTTCGTGGGGTTTGTACACTGGTAAAGTAATGAAGAAATGAACAGAAATAGAAATAAAATACAGTCTTTTAATGTTACACTAAATTGGCTAAGAAAGCACCCGAAGGCCTTGTCTGTCCCCAAGGGTTCCCCGTGGTCCAGTCCTTTCCCCTGTGAAATGCTATTCCCTCAGAAATCTCTGTTGCTTTGGAAACATTAACCATATAATTTTAGGTGTACCTATTATAGCATATTTTGTTTTCTTACATGGATTATAACTTTGGGTACATTTATACCTTAATAAAAATTTATTTAATATATAAGTGTACCCCAAAGAGACAGGCCTTCTAGTATACTTAGACCAAGAATCAAAGTAGATATAGATACTGCAGTGCACAGGAGGGGTGAGGGAATCATCTGGTCCACAGCCATTAACTAGTGTTGCGTGTGGGTCTGGAATGTCCCCCTGGAGCCTCGTCTGCTCAGCAGTGGTGCTTGTGGAGGGTGACTGGATTATAGGGATGCTATACTGAGGAGCAGTTAGGGATCGGGTGCTGTTTGCAGGAGCCCTGTGTGACCTGGAAGGGTCCAGCTCCTTCCTTGGACTTCCCTCTCTCTCTGCTTCCTGGTTTCCATGACATGAGCAGCTTTCCCCCTGTGATGCCTTTTACCATGTTTTCTGCCTTGGAGCCAGAGGCAGTAACTGGGAGCCAAGTAAACCTCCCCTCCTTGAGGGAGTAGAAATGTCCAGCGCTGTTTCTCTGCAATGAGAAAAGTAACTAATATGAGGAGTGATGCCAAACACAACTCAGGTCAAACTTAATTTTAATGTCCCAAATCTTACTTTGAAGCACTACTCAGTCTCTCAGTAAACATTTATGAATTCTCGCACTCTATGTGAGTACAGTAGATTATTTTCTAGATTTGTATATGCATATGTGGGAGGGTTTAAGCGTTCCTTACGTCACATGTTTGGGACAGGTAATACTGGAGAACATTGTTAGGAAGGTGCTGCTCTGAGGACATCTACAGAGATGAGAGAGTATACTTGAGGGAGGAAACAAAACTGTAAGTTGACATGTGAGAAAAAAATGGTTATGTTGGTAAGAAGTCCTCCATCCCTGCTCATCCCATCTCTTCCCTCCCTTTCTCCTTCTTCCATCTCTTCTTTCCCTCTTCCCTCCCTCCATTCCTGCCTGAGGGGAATGGGGAAAAAAAGTAGACACAAGATATATCATATACAGGTATAAATTCCTTATGATGAATGTGATCATAATGTATATTCAAAATGAACCAATAAGAAATTCTTTACCATTAGCTGATCAGTGATATTTCTACAGTATTTCATTAATAATCATTTTTCTTGTTGCTCCTTTTCTTGTCATAATGGTTAAGCATCCTACATAAGATAAATATTTCCCCAAAAAGGGTGGGGAGCCAATATTGTTACTATATCCTACTTGATTATGGATTCTTTAAAAGTTTTCCTAGACTTGCTGAAATGTAAGTTGGCTTTTTAAAGTAGAAATGTGGCCCAATTAATTTCTCAGTTAATTCATTTGTTCTATAAAACTTTGGTATTTTTATGTCTAAAGAAATTTATGTAGGACAGTTAGAAAGAAAAGCTCTGCACTCAAAAGGGATAATTATTTTGTTCACTAATTCTTCTAAATATAAAGCTACCTTAATAATAAGAAAATTAAAAATTATCATTGACATAGTTATCTTCTGGGAAACTAAACTAGCCTTTAGCTGAGTAATTATGAAGTCTTAGAACATCACTTTAATGTAACCTGACAATAAACCTTGATTTTGACTAAAAACCTTACCATTGCTGTATTTTAATTTTCAGAGCGTATGCAAGCATTTATTCTCAATACTTATAATGTAAAATGAATGAATGACCACCTCTAATTCCAAAGTCAACATGATGAAAATTAATATAGACAGAGGAAAATACACAAAGCACAGTATAATTTTGAGAATATTGGATCTCATATGTTATATCAGTGGACTGGCCAGGATACTGTCGAATTTAGACAATGTGTGGATGCATACAGAATTTGAATCCCATGCACAATATTTAACCTTGAGGAACATTAGAAAGTCTAGGTTTCTAGATTTTATATATGATGAGATTTAGTTTGATTTTGTGGATTAAAATAAATCCCATTTGAGGAAATTGCAATGCCTTCTTCATACTGTGAAGATATTTTTGCACACTTGCAGGATGAGAATGACTTGGAATTCAAACATGTTCTTGTTCAGGTGCTACTTGCAGAGAGCACTTTGGTTTACAATGCCAATTTTATGTTATATGTACTGCAAAACAATTTTTAGTGCAAGCCATTACATTTCCTTGGTAAATTTGTTACATTATATAAATCTATTACACATTTGCACATGACATGGAATTTACATTTGATTTACGTACTTTCATGTTGCAGATATAAATTTAACAATTAATAAAGTTATCTTCCTCATTTTTAATCAGCAAAGAATAAATCATCGAGGTAAGGTTTTTATAAGAATATAAAAAGATTGTAGGAAGAAACTCCAAAGATTATTCACTTACTGTTTTATTCAAAAAGAAAAACATAATGTATGTTCAGTGAACTATTTCACATAAAAGGACCTAGTTCTGGGAAGAAATCTAATTCACTGTTAATTTTTTAAAGATGAAAAACAGAAGATCATCAATCACATTATGTAAATGGGCCACTAATGATAAGTAATAATTTTTGATACAAAATAGCAACAGATTTTGAAAAGTTAACATTTAATTTCATATTTGTTTAAAAAAACTAATGATACTTGATTTTGGGATTTTAATGATGCCAAACTAGTACTGTCTTAGCCTATCAAGTAGTGATTTTGAAATCCTTTGTAAAGATTATTTTAAATTGACAGAGCTGTATTTATTATGATTCTGAAATTCTTATAAATTCTTAAGATAAATTAGTCTCCATACAGGCATCGAGTGCCTACCCAATACAATGTGTTAGGTGCTGTAGGGAATTTACCATGGGAATCCTTTATTTTTCTCCCAAAGCGGTAAACATTCAACAGACCTTAACTTTGCAAATAGATCATATCAATTCATCCATCTCCAGTCATTTCCAATCTCCTCTTTAGTCTGCACTCTGAAAGCAAAGAGTTTTCTTCTGACTTAATCATCCAATCTACTTTCCTCCAAAGATACTGTTGAGAGCATGGGATGCTATTAGAATGTTTTGTGACTTTATTATTTACTGTAACATCTTCTACCCAAGGCCTGAGAAGAAGTTAAAATAACATGATAGCACTAGGAGAGAAAAATTCTCACTACTCTGCTCCTGCACGAGATAGGAGAATGCAGGTAGAAGATGCTTTCCCTGCTTCAGACAGACGTTGTTAAAGCAGAAATTCAAGAAGGGGAAGAAACAGCACACATACAGAAGAGAGAGGGGAGTCAGTGACTGGATTATGATTTAATGCATGCACTTTCTAGATTGGTGAGGTCACAACCGCCACAGCAAAGAAGACCAGGCAAGCGAGGAAGCTGGGGCTGCGGAGGCCGGAGAACAAGGGCACAGGCATACCGGAGGCAAGCGTGGGCTCCGTGGTGACTGAGGACCCACCCAAGCTTTGATTGCAAATGACGCATAGGAAGGACTTTCTAAAATCTTTGAGGATGGCTAGAAATATGTTTCACTACTATTGTTGTGATGCTCTGCTTGCTCCAAGGTTATGTGACCTAGCCCCATATCCACTTAACCCCTTCCATTCCCAGCCACGTTTCTAGAAACACAGCTGTCTCTGTGCCTCCACTTCCAGTCACCAACAGCCACCCATGGGGACCACTGAAACACGGCTTCTAACACCACTCATTGTTCTTTTCTTTCATAAAGGCCACCAGTGAACTCTTACTTATCTAAGAGTGGACAAAAATCTGTGCTTCAACTTGCTGTGGCATTAATGGGTGAAACACTTGCTTCTTTTCAAATACCTACTTTCCTTTTGCTTTGAGAGTCATTTGCTCCATAACTTTTCCACCAACATGCTATTTTCTCCTGAAGCATGCCCCACCTACTTCACTGATTATACCATCGCAGTTTCTTTATTGTCTCTGCCTGCTTTAAAAAAAGTCTCTCCCCCAGGTAGTTCCACTGGCCCTCTCTACTTCCCGTCTCACCCTTCCCAATTCACACTCTTTCTGGATAATCTCACCCATTTGCAGTGATTTAAATATCAGCTAGCAAGATGAGGGGAATCCAGCAATGTTTTCCCTTCCCTTCATTCACACGACTCCAGCCAACTCACCTCCTCCAGAAAGTCTTCCTTGGCGACTGACCTTACTTAAGTATGTAACTGCTGTTTACTTCAGTCTAAATACGTTAACCCTCTAAATGTTCTCTTCCCTCAACACAATTTTCTTATTTTCTTAATGGTCAACACATTTGTGTTTTTATTTTTTTAAATTGCATTGAAAATCAAATAACATTTAACTTAATTTATGTGCTACTTCATATAATTTATAAATAGTGAACTCTCTTTTTGGGTGCTAAAAAATTGTCCAAAGTTTTACAAAAATATTTTGACAAAAATACCATCAGAGTCTTAGTTGTTTTTAAATTAAGTACATACATGCACACCACACACACACACAGAAAGAGACAGACGGATGGAGAGAGACAGAGAGAGAGAGAGAGACATTAAAAGGAGGAGAATGTCACATTATTGTAAAATAAAAGTCATGGTCAGTTTCTAAAATTAAGATATTTTGTTACATTTGGTTTTCCATTATTCACATTTTCCAGTAAGAATGCTTAAAAGTGAGAGTATCACATTTTTATAATGAAAACTAGCTTAACAGTCTTTTTAAATTTCTTGTTTAAACTCAGACATGAATCTAGAACTCTACAATATGGTAAAAAATTACAAATAAAACAAATGTCTTAAAATTAAAATGAGGTAAAAACTAGACAATAACCATTTACCTTATTTTATCATCTCATTTTACTAATTAACAAGATAATCTTTTCAAGTAAAATTTGAAATAAGATATCAATAAAAATACATGACATTCCTTTATGAAATGTTTTAAGAATAATAAATTTCACTCAAGGGAGGTAATAGCCAGAGCTGATGATGTTTCTCCGGACAATAGATGCATTCTTCATCTAGGAAATGCCTTTTTCCTTTCTAATCAGAAATGTTGGTGTTAAGATGGGTACTACAAATTTAATTTATTTCTTAAATATGTATTGAAAAGCTAAAGTTAAAATTAAATATATTAATAAGCTGCCATTGAGGAAAAGAGAAAGCGTTGACCTAAAAATATGATGATTTAGTGTCTTCACTGATGGATTATGACTTGGCTCTCCTTTTCCTTCGTTTAACGAATGGAGGTTGAGGAAAAGAGTTTGTTAACTTACAAAGGAAAGCCTCGAAGGAGGCATTTAAAGTAATACTTAGAAGAAATATAAAATATCTGAAGCTTACACTGTTTTCATAATTGCACATGCGTAGCATGAAAAAAAAATCTTAAATGCTTTTATTTTTAACAAGTTAAAAACACTTAATTATTTGATATTTTAAATTATTCTAATGCCAAAAAGAATCAACCTTACCTGTCTTCAGTAGTGACATATTTGGCCTACTAGCATATACTTCCTGCAATGATTTATTTATTTTTGTTTTGTTTTTACTATTTCTTTCCTAAATCATTTACCTCACTTTCAGCCTCCATCTATGGTCATATAATCTTTTTATTTTACTTTTATTTTTATTTTGAGCTTTCGTTCAAAAAGATAACGATAACAGTCTGAGGTTACCCTTACATCATGCTTTGTATTTACCAGGTACTTTCCCAAGCACTTTACTTCAAATCATTATCTTGTTGTTATGACTCTACTCTTGTCTTTCTCATGTTGCCAGTGCAGAAATTGGAACATAGAAACGATAAGCAACCATGATCTTCCAGATCATTCAGTCAATGTCCCGCGACACTCAGGCCGAACGTGCAGTGTCTGGTTCAGAGTCCGTGTATTTAGCCACTGAACATTGCTCCCTAGGTAACATTTTTTTTGTTGCTGTTGTAAGGGAAAAGGGTCTGATTGAAACGCCCCTTTGCTCCCTGGTTTATTCTATCGACTCTTGTGTAATGATGTGCCTGAGTATGGTGTGCGCGCATGTGTGTGGGGGGGTTTAGTGATTATCTTTGCTTAGTTTCATTGGGATTCTTTATGATCATTATTCATTTTTGAGTGAGAGAAACTTTTTAAAGCTGGGTACTTTGCAGAATTTTGAGTAAAGGAGTAGAGAAATGAGCTTGAGGAATCAAGCAGGCAGCTGCAATTGAAGAACGTTGTCTCCGAACTCCTTTCTTCCAAATCTACTTTCTCCTACACTGAGAACACACAGCCCTGCATGGTCTAGGATGGTGGTCCGCGTGCTGCAACTGGCTCTTACCACTGAAAGCTCTAAGAGGTTTGCTCCTAGGCTCTAGGCTGTGTGGGGTCAGTCAACTGGTCGGTCACCCCCTTCAGCTGAATGTGATTGGCACCTGTCAACCTCATCCGGATGCCCCCATGTCCACTCTGCTAACATCACACTCTGTGGTCTCAGGTGTTTGTAAATTTCCTTCATTTGGCTGTTCTGGCCGCTCCAAGAGGTAGAACCAGATTCACAAAACACCTGAAGCTTGTCCAGGACTTTGGGACTTGTCTTTACATCAGGGAAATTTGGTGCTATATGGAATCTGTATAAAAATAAATGCGAATCAACCCCACTTATTTCACCTAAAGTTTGTTGTATTTGAAACTGTTTTGCTAAGTTTGTGGGCTGAAGTTACAGGTATTTGTATTTCACCAAAGACAGTTTTCTTGGCATTTTATTCACTTTTTATTTTATCTGTTGTAAAGGAGGAGAACGGGGAACTTCTGCATTCCTTTTTTTTTTTTTTTAATCCTATGGAAGATGCCTTATGCTACCACATACTTCAGGAGTACTTCCAAATCCCCAATCTCCAAGGCTCTTTTCTGAACGCATTAATGATATTTGATGATGTTTCTCTATCTTCATTTGAAATTCTGTTCTTGTATAGAGGCAATAAACCTGTCTGCTGTCTCCTCCGTCTCCATAACTCTTCCTGTCTTGGTTTTTGTGTTCTTCTCCTGGCCTCCTCTTTCAATGCTAGAATTCTCCAGACTTCTACCTCGACTCTTCTGACTTGTGTGTCACACTCTTCTTCAAGGCTTCCCCCTCCTCCTCTCACAGGTGCTTCACCTCTGCCAGTACCTCCCCGCCGGTGGCTGCAGTCCAGCCCGGATCCTGCTTATTCCTATATTTAGCCTCCGGTTCTAAATATTTCACACTTCATGGTCCATGAGCACCCCTAGCTATACCAGGAAGAGATTCAATTTTTCTTTCTCTACAAACGTGTTCCTTCTTTATTTTATATCTTGCTTTGTCCTGCTTTCCTGTAAGTTAAGCCACCCAGAGACTAAGACTGTCTCTGATTTCTCATTTTCTGCATCCTGTTCTTACACGACCATATTCTGTGGTTCCATCTCTGTAATGTCGACCCCATTTCTTTCTTCTCTGTATCAGTAAGCCGCTTAACTCCTCATCAAATATGATGTGCTGTACTGCAATTATCTCCTAATTGGTCTCCCAGCATCCAGTCCTGCGCTCCTCTGACTCACTCCCTCTGCTGCTGTTGAAGGGATCTTCCCAACATTCAAAATTGATTACATCGCTCCCATGACTTATCACTAGTGCGATTCAACTTCTGAGTTTTCAGTTCCTTTCACTGCAAACAGACATAGTAGTAATTCTTTATCATATTGTTTTAAAAATTAAGTAGGACAAATCTAAAATACCAGGCATATGATAAGTACTTTAAAGCCATGCACACTTTCTGTGGATACCCTGCGTGTCCTTGCAAGGGCTCCTTTCACGTTCTGAGCGCACCAAGCGCCCTTCTACTCCATACCTTTGCAGGTGTTTCTTCCTAAAACTATTTCCCTGTTTTCTTCAACTGAATAATTTCTAGTCATCCCTCGGGTCTCATTTTATCATCACTTCCCAACAGACAACATCTCTGCCATTTGGATCATGAATTCAGCGTCATTATTGTGTGCTCTCAAAGCATCTTCCACGTCCTCAATCTGCTGATTTCCTTAACTAGATTTTGGGCATGGTGAGAACCTTGCGCGGTGCATGGCAAGAGAAAGTCTCTCTTTCTCTTCTCCCCTTTCTCCCTCTGTGCACGCGCGCATGTGTGTGTGTGTGTGTGTGTGTGTGTGTGCTTTGTTTTGAGACAGTGTCTTACTACGTAGCTCAGACTGGCTCCAAATTTGCAACCCTTCTGTCTCAGCCTTCAGAGTGCTGTTCAAATGAAGGAGTAAGGGTAGAGAGCATAAGCTTTTATGTTGGCTCACATTATTTTTTCATTGTTAAATCTGGCTATTTCTTAGTTCACTGTTTTGCTGTAGCTTCTTCATTTGCTGTACCTGTAAAGAGAACTCAGCTCTCTGTGCTCCTCATCCCAGCTGCTCTGATTTTCTGTAATGTCAACATGGGTCCAGTCGATGGAAAGGAACCTTGGCCAGCTTTGTTTCATTGCTCATAAATTTCTTCTGGTATAGCACTTTCTTGCAGTATTGAAATTATTTGCTTACATTTATAAGCAAATAAATACCCAGATTATCCAACTACCTGGCTAGTTTGCAAGCCCTTTTTATTATTCGTGTTCCACCTTCAGTGCTATGCTGGCTGATCTCAGATGCTAGCTCCCTTCCTCACCCTCTGCCTTCCCTTCCCCTACCCTGTGCCCTGGAAGGCTGACTGTGGGCTCCCTTCTCTCTGGCTGCCTGCTGGGTCCAGCTAAGGGGAAGCATAGACGGGGTGGTGGGCCCCAGGTGTGGACTCAACTGGTGCTTCCTACCTGCCTTCTGCTAGAACCGGTGACCTCCAGGATCACAGTTGTTTGGAGGCATCCCGGTCAACACCCTCATGGCTACAGATCCAGCCAGACCATGGTTATGTAATGCTTTCCTCACCACTCTCCACACCTAATGGTAATTAATACCTCACCAGATCGCTGCTGTTTCTAACCTTAGCGACCTAGGAAATCCATTATTGGATTTTTAAACTTTGCCTACACCTCTGTAAGAAGTCTATAAAAATTTACTTCAAAATCCTACCTGAGAATTTCCAGGTTTCTGTTACTTGGTGACATTATGCATGATAGGCACACAGAAAGTACTAAGTGATAGTTTATCAAACAAATAAGCAAACCAAGAAAATGGATGGCTGCTTTGTTTGCTCAGCCTATCCTCCTTCAGGGAGAATCTTTTCTTTATATTAGTGGTATAATCTTCCAAAATGGGTGAGATTAGTAGTCACCAATTATTGAACATAGTACAATACATAACTATTTCACTGGAACAAAATAGTCTCCAACTTTTTACATTCAGCAGTACTTTTCTTCTTTTATAAAGCTATGAAAATTTTAAGAAACCTGCATGAGTTTTTAAGAGAGGAAACAGAAGAACATTTTGTTATTTGGGATTCAGGTAAGGGTGTACCAAGTGGGTAGAAAAGAAAGTGGCAAATATGGTTGCTACTGAGGTACGTATTTGGTGTCAGAAAGCAAGATGTGCTGATTTTTAGTATAAAATGAATCTATTGAAGGTTATCTTTCAAGCTGTGTATCTTCTAAATCTATTACATTAAAAATATACACATGGCTAGGTATTTCACAAGAACTGTAAATTATATCACAGTAGGGTATTAGATGAGCTTATAAACAGAAGTAAATAATTGCTTACAGAGAGCAACCAGAGAAAGAGGAACATGAAAAGATCAAGAAAGTATGATAAAAGAGAAACAGTTCCTAAAAATCCCTAAAACCTAAAACACAAATTAAGGAGACAGTTTCCTGGAAAAATTGAAGGCTTACTTTTAAAAATGCTTAAAATATTTACATTTTTGAATGTTTAGATTTACATGATTTAGATTTAAAAAAAAAATTTTTTTTTGCCCTAAAACATGACTTCAATGTCTATAGTCTAAAATAGAGCGATCAATACAAAAGTGAAAAATAATGCTTCTGACTGTTTGGATTACATAATAACCTAATATATATTTTGACATAATTTCCTTATTTTTAATAATTGAAGATAGTTATTGAAAGAGGTACTACTACTGCTAATAAAATATGTAAGTAGATCTATTTTTAGTTCACAGATTGAATTTCTATGTCATGATATTTATATTAGAGAGGGAGGAACAATGAATTTTCCAAATAAAATATTTAAAGTGTCTGTCAAGGAAAATACCGTCTCCCAAAGCCCAGTATAGATCCACCAATACAGATAGTTTATGTCATAGTCACCACTTTAAAAAGAATGTCCTCAGGAACGAGAAGTCATTCACTGACTATATTTCTTTTATCTCTTTTTCTCTTAAATTTCAATTATTTTATGTTGTTTTTGTTACCAGTGAGAAGATATGTTAACTGCAGTAACTTCAGTTGAATACAACTTGTTTGAATGATTTATAGAAAATAATCAAGTAAGCTGCCATTAAACTATATTTTTAAATGAAAGCTTGTACAAGTTAGATTTCTATAATCAGAAAATAAGCATACAGATTTAGATATTTCAGTTTAAAATTCTAAACATATTTTTTGAAAGAATAGGATTGTGCTGAGTTAATATTTGCTAGAGAAAACTAATTAATGGGTTTCAGGAATCCTGTCCAGTTCTTCCTAAGACGATGTGAGGAGAATAAACCTACCAGTAATAAAAGTGGTAGCTTAATAGTTTATAGATTGACATGGCTGTTACAAAGGTTAAATTTTCTTCCACTAGTTTTGTTTGTTTTTGTTAAATTTCTTTATGCCAGACTGTATTCTTCCCTGTGTTTTCTGACAAGGATCGAGTCATTGGTGCACACGGGCACGCAGCCCATAAATCCACCCCATAAATACAGGTACGTGCTCACATGCACACGTGTGTAGACACAGAGGTTTCGATTCTGAGGGAAACAACTTCAAGCTCTCCTGTGTAGGACACGTTCGTTCTCAGCCGTCAGAATGCAGTGCAGGAAAGATCCTCAGAGTGGAGCTCAACCACAGCCGACCGCACAGGATCCCAGGGCCCCACCACCTTGGTGCAAGGTCATTCGGATTCCCTCCCTCTGTTTCTCTCTCTCTCCTTTATCCAATTGGGAATTCAGCAATACAATCTTGAGTGGAGTCTTCAGACTATACCATTAGCTTATTGAGCAACTGCACCTGCTTTTAAATTTTAATGATGCATTTTTAATATGATAAATGTAGTATACTTGAATGGTTATGCAGGTTGGATAAACTATGATTTTTGTTACTCTTCAAATATTGTTTTCCGAATAATTGTAAGGCTAATATAGTTACAGATATGCCCGCAGCTTAAAAAGTGACTGCTCTTCTGTCCCAGTGAACAGAAAGTACATGTTGGGAGCAAATCTTTTAAGGATTTTAAAAATTGAGGCATTTTAATTTAGAATTGATAAGAACAAAAAATACTTTTTACCAATAGTCTTGATGCTAGTGTTTAAGGAAACTTTAGTTTACTGAGACAATAAAAGGATAGCATGTAGCAGTTACCATAGAAACTGTTCAGGACTCCATTTTTCCATGGCTCGGGGAAACAGAATTTGGAGGTTTGATATGGTAATTACCTGATTAAAACAGGAAATCATCTGGAAATCAGATTTATTTAAAAGTTGGGATCTCCATGCACATCCTAGACACCTTTAATCTTATAACTCCACAGGGAGCTTGCAATGACCCAAAGGAGAGATGGGAAGAAATAATTCTATTTTTTCTTTTTTCAAAGGCTATTTAATCTGCAAAGTGAGATAGAAGATTGAGGTGGAAGATTGAAGCAATTTCCCAGATAATTAAAAAAGTTCTTTTAAATTGCCTCAATTATCTGGATATTTCACAAGAAGAAAATATGTTTGATTTGAATTAATAGGGTATTAAACTAATTTCTGTAGTTTGGTTTCTGTTTTTAAAAACTTTCTTTGGTAACACAACTATCTTTCAAAGTGCCATTTCTTTGTAAATATAAAAGTTTCTACAATTGGTT
This sequence comes from Hystrix cristata, assembly GCA_004026905.1. Classification (NCBI taxonomy): domain Eukaryota; kingdom Metazoa; phylum Chordata; class Mammalia; order Rodentia; family Hystricidae; genus Hystrix; species Hystrix cristata. Next base: position 89,556 of record PVJO010002242.1, on the reverse strand, counting down.
TAGGAGTGGTCTGTATTTTCCAAATTAGTAACATTCTCTTTTGTTCTCTTTGAAATGTTTTTACTGTTCCTTCTAATGTGGTATTACACATACATTTTGTTTTCCGTGCCTCTTTTGGAGCATGGCACATACTTTAAAAATGTTTAAGTGGCTAAAATCTGAAATAATCATATTAAAATAGTTTTTACTGAAAGGTAGTTATAGAGGGATCAGATAGATAGCATCAGTGTGTTTTGTAAAGAAGTATTAGAAAAGTCATTTTAATCTAACATAGTATTACTGTATTAGACAAACAGCCCAATTTACTCTTGGCATTCTTGTAAAACTTAACACAAAGTGGGGTTGAGCTTCTCCAGCTGAATCCTGAAAACACACAATGTGCGCAGGCTTTTACATCAGAATCACACATGCCCGTGCAAAGTTTGGGATAATACAGGCAATTATAAGAGAAAAAAGCCAGTATATTAAATATATATGCAGAAACAGATTGAGAACATAAAGCTCCTATGGATAAGAATCTCGCATATTTGGATGAGAAAAATCATCAGAGAGTACAGGTTTTTATGACCAGGGAACAATAATTTGTTTAGCCCACCCGTAGTCTCATATACAGCCATTCCTATATCTTTCCCTCTTTCACAGAATTTGGCAATGGTTCAGAATGAACTACACCTTGAAGTTAATTGAATAAATTGCCTAACCCACAACAATAGAAGGAACCACGAAATTAGAAAGAAACAACAGATAGTGTAATGAATGTCACATATCAAACAACAATAAATATCATTGCAGTTTGCAAGGTATTAACCAAAAATATTTTATGTAACTATTCGGATATATTTAGAAGCTTGTGCTATACATTTAAGCTAATTTGTTGGTGGTGCAAACTACCTGGCCTTAGAAATCAAAGTTCGCCTTATAGTAAAGGTTGCCTTCGAGAGAGCAGCAGAGGGGGCATCCTCCTGCGGTCAAGAGACCTGGCTTCCGGTGGGCTGAGGAGCAGACGCCATGGGCAGCCTCTTTTCTCTCACTTGGGTTTGGACTCAGTGATGCTAAGATTTCTTTCAGATCTAAAATTCCTTGCAAATGAAGCCATTTAATCATTAGTCAGTATTAAATTATCTGTGGGGGGAGTTATCCCAGTGAGACTGCGAATTCTTTCACATCCGGGGCTAACATTTCATTTCGGCATCTTCAGAGCTGAGCACAATGCTTGGCACAATAGTTGCAACCGAAAAAGATATGATGAGTGTGTGCATGACTGTGTTTCTTTTGGTAAATGCAAACGCACAGGGAATATCACTCTGCAGGTACTTACAGAAGCAAATCAGCTGAAGACGTTGTGTCTTGTTTTCGCTATGCAAAAGAGTAAGATGCATTCTTCATTAGGAATAATAAAACTACACTCCTAATTCATGCACACAGAGTACCTTAAAGGAACGAACTTCAGAAAACATCAGAGACTCTGACTGGTAAATACTGTGTAGAGACCATGCATGAGGTGCCCCTTTGGATGAGAGGTAAAGATGAAGTTCTAGCAACCGTGTGCACCCTGGCCTCTTTGTGGAGATTACAAACGTGTGCACATTTTGCTCCTGCATGCTTTGGACATTAATTTACTAGAAACTGAATTGAATCCAAAATCTATTTCTATTCTGGCAGTGTAGCATGCCAGAGCTTTTTTTCTTTATGTACTTTTGGCATATGTTCAATTACAATTAATTCTTAAAAATAGTATTTTATTTCCATTCTGGTTCAAAGAAATTAAGTCTCCTCAATAGTTATTTGTACAAATAAGGACTTAACCCATGTGTCAGAGCAGTGAAAATCAAGGCTGATTTTGGGGTAGTGGTTAGAGGACGTAAGAACTGTTAAGAACAACAGGAGATCCTAGAGCCTCCTATTTGTATCTGCAACATAGTGTGATTTTCAATGTGACTATAATGTTAATATGCAGACCATATACTATTACCTGAAATTATATTTTTCTTTGTTTCTTTTTTGTTTTCAATATCAACCATTAGAATACAGCTCAGTTTTCTTTTCTACTGCATCCTCAGTGCCTTGTACAGTCACTACTCAGCGAGACTTTACTGAGTAAATGAATAGAGTACAGGCATTCCTCAAGAATCTTTGGAATATCTACTCTGTGCAATGTTGTTCTAGTGAGCTGTTGGATTAAAAAGAAATCATAAGGATGCTCATTGACATAAAAAGTGATCGCCCAAATCGCTTTTAGTAATTAGGAAAGCATAAAAGATAGTCTGTAGTAAAATGCAGAAGTAGCGTGTTCTTTTCAAGTCTTATTGTGAAATGCAGATATTTTGCTGCACAAATTTATTATTTTTTGATAAGGGACACGAGAGACCCTCATGTTTTAGTGACAGATTATCTTCATGTAGGAATTATAATAAGTAACCATGAAGGAAGAAGTGATAGTAGATGGGAGGTAGAGGATGTTGAGATAATGTGGCAATGAGGATAGAGCTTCGCCTTGATTGGCTTTGAGGTCTGCCCCAGGGGTTGGTGGCGTGTTCTATGTGTAGGGGAATCATGGCCTTGGGGTCTATGGTCCCTGCCCCTTCTTCAGTGGCACTGGTGCTTCTGCTCTGCTTCCCACCCCAGTGAATTAAGCATCTTCGCTCTACCGTGCCCTTCCACAGTGGTGTTTCTGTCTCACAGTCAGCTGACCATGGACTTCAACAGTGGGCCGAATTAAACCTCTCCTCCTGTAAGTTGTGGGTGTACAGTATTGTGTGCCGGGACAGGAAGGCTGACTAATACAGATAGTGAAGAATTTTCTTTGCCTAAAGTGAAAGGTGTAAATAGAAAGTAATTTAAAGATTAGCATAAGTACCATTATGAAGACCCTTAAAGTAGGGGTATTTGTTACTGACTGAATAGAGACAAGAGTAACATACTACAGGCATTATTTTAGGAAAATGATTTTAATAGTATTTAGGATAATTTGGAATGTTGGGGGAATCTGAAACCAGACTGACCATTTAAAAGATGATTATGGTAATTCACATATTTGACCATATAATATAATTGAATAGTCAGAATGAAGAAAGAGTCCAGAGGCTATTATTAGGGAAGGAATCAGGCATTTTTAAGTATCTGAAAAAGAAAATGAAAGGAATGATATGCCAAAGGTGATTAGAAGATTTTGATACACAGTGACAAGGAAAAGAACAAGGTGAATATTGTATCTGTTGATGTAGAAGGGTAGAAGGTGAACTGGTTTTGAGGGAAAAAGAAGAAGTTTGATTTTTAGGTAGACACAGCTGGAAGCGTTTAGGGCAACCTGGTTGCTATATTTGCAGGACATTGCTTCATTCAGTATCATTTATGGAGCACCAACCATGTGCCAGAGAACATGAGAGGCAAGACAAAGGCAACAGTGAGCAAAGAAATCGATGCTCACTGCCTCCAGGGAAGGAGGTTATGTTCAGCTCAGCTCCTTAGCTCTTTGGGGGTGTAGGGAAACAAATCCCATGCTGGGGGGAATGCAGTCCATAACAAGACAGACAGCATGGGTGAAAGACTGAAGGAAGAGAGAGCCTGACCCATTCAAGGGGGGAGCTTGCATGATTGGACTATGCACATTGGTGTGTTATTTTCAGCTTTACATGTTTTGGGACTGTCATCTTGGCATGGACCAGTCTACTGCACAAAAAGTGAAACTGTTTCTTAGGGGGAAATTGAAATAAGTACACTGGTTAAATGTACCAATTGTGTGTGTAGGTGATGGAAATACTTGTTTACATAAACAAATAGTTCCAAATATTCTTTTTTTTTTTTTTTTTTGGTGCCAGGGACAAATATTCTTAATCATGACGAACTTAGTAAATCATAAGTCTTTTTCAAAGAATTGGTACTATGGGGCGTCCTGACTATAGGTTCTATTTCATCCAAAATACTGAGAGAAACTTATAGAATTCCCTGTTTCTTGAGAAAGGTAAGCCCTGCACAATACCACATGATATACTAATGTGGAGAGGAAAACACTAAGCTGTAAATGGGATCCCAGAATCTTCTAGAAAGGGAGAAACCAAAATCTCAAATTATTGACCTCTAGCATTAAGTTAGGGAAACCCACTAGTGTGGATATATGTGGTTAATATCTGTCTTAGTCACTTTTCTCATTGCTTGAGCAAAATACCTGACACCCTCAAATTAAAAGAGGAAAGATTTATTTCAGTTTGTAGAGGTTTGTACAGTTTATAGAGGTTTCAGTTCATAGTCAGCTGGCTCCAAGGCAGGGTGACAGGCAGAAGGGCATCACAGAGGTGAAACAGTCCATGGCAGGGCAGGCAGAAGGCAATAGGCAGCAAACAACAACAGCAAACCTTGCTTTCTCCTTATAATCCATCTAGGCTCCAAACCTATTGGTTGGTGTCACCCACACCCAGGGCGGGGCTTCTGTTTTCAGTAAATCCGTTCAGCCACATCCAGAACTATGTTACACCTATTAGTGGACTAATCCAATGCCACACACCCTTAACCCCAGTATCACACCCCCATGGTCCAGCCACCTCCAGAAATCCTCACCTATGAGTGCATGAGGCCTTGGAACACATCCAGATATAAGCTATAATAGTATTCAAGCTGTGGAAGTAAAGACCTTGATGCCTCCAGAAGTGGATGTCAGTGGTGGGAGAATAATCTGAGGGTCCAAGTGTTGAGAAGGAGGGCAGATCTGTTTCCTGTGTGGCTGGGGCTAGAGACCTTTAGGACTAAGAACACTTGGTAGTCTGTTGTACTTGTTGGAAAGGACCACAAATGTGAATACTAATATAAGCTTGAGGCCCAGAACAGTAATGGAAGAGTATCTGTTAGACTTTGCAAGGTCGATTTTCATTAGTATTTACATAGAAAACACATCAGTTCCAGGGCATGGTAGTGCATGCCTATAATCCCAATACTCTCTGAGGCTGAGGCAGGAGGATCACATATTTGAGTACCACCTGGGCAACCTAGTAAGATCCTATCTCAAAACACAAAGGACTGTGGATACATCTCAGTTCAAAGGACTTGGATTTGATTTCCAGTACCCCCCCCCAAAAAAAAAGAAAGGAAAAAAAGAAAAATACAAAAACAACCAGGAGTGGTGAACTGAATAGATTTTCTGTTTCTTTTTTGTTGAGGAGTTTAGAATATGACTTACCTTGCTTTAGGCCCAATGTGGATTGGAATGATTAGACAGACACCAAGGAGGCCACAAACTTCCTGCTTAACAGAGTAATACGTGCATTTTCCAAAGATTGACAGAAAGAGAAGAATATTTGTGACCATACTACTTTACAGGATTTTATGAAGATTAAACACATTCATCCCTGCACTCAGAACTGTGCAGATTAAGTACTCAATACTGAGAAATGGATTTAGTGAAGTGGCTCATAGTAGAAACACATACACACCGCAAAGTGCACTTCTCTTACTAAGGAAATTACCTGAGAAGTAAAGTCAGAAGAAATACTCCTGACGAGTATGAAACAAAAACAGCGGCATGTTGGTCCTGTATCTTCTCAGCCAAGACTCCTGTGTGGATGGTGATCCCAAAGGAATCATGGTGACTAAGTCCACGTGGAGATGTTTTAATGCTCTGGGTGTCTCTGTCACTTTCCCTTTTCTTGACACCTGAGGCTGACCACTTACCCCTACTCTCTTTTTTGTGTTTCTGTTTTAAGACATGTTAACCTACACAATAGGTATCGTCTACACTTGCACACCTGGATTAAATTCTGTCTCTGTGTTTGAAAATCAATCCTGGGGCTGTGAGGCCAGCCTCCTAAGGTGTGTCCTAACACGTCCCATTGTGACTACCACTCCACGGACATAGAGGAGAGTGAGCAAAGAAACTGGCAGCGAGTTGATCTTGGAAGTCAGCGAGGGCAGCTGCTCCTTGGAGGACTTACCAGATGAGCTTGGGGGACAGTTTGGCCACACAAGAGTGCTTGGCGGAGCTTCAGTGGGGGGAATCTGAGATGGAAATAACATCGCATTCCTGCATCAGGCCTCGTCCAATCTGCTTGTAGGGATCTACATTATTTTCTGAGACCTAAAATATTTGTAGAAGTGTTCTCCATGTTATTGTCAATAATCCTTCAGAAAATAAGTTAGGAGATTCATAGATGGGAAGATAACTATTTTATAAAAAAGGAAAAAAAAGCAAGAGTCTTCTTTAAACGTTTGTAGATCTCTAACACTATTGTTTATCTTCACTAGAATTCTACAATATTTAGGGCAAAAAGAAAGTACCATTAGCATCCTGTGTGGATCCAAAACTACATTAATCCCACTTCTTTCCTGATAATCTTACTGGAGAAATGAAATAAGTGTTATAGAGTATGTGTGACAAGTTGTGAACGCTGTGGGTGAAATGGGAAAACGGTGGCTGGATTATGTCACAGGTGCCCTCGGAACTGTGAGCCTTCAGTCTCTGTGGGGCTTCAAGCATGTGTAAGCCCCAGGGGGGCCCTGCGCCTGACTTTGAGAACTGACTGTATCTTAGTCACCCGGTCTTTCTTGGAGCACAGGGAGGTGTTCTTCTTAAATCTGTGGCTAGGATCTAGTGGAGAGGCCCAGAAAGCTACAAATTACAGTGAGAAATGTGAAAATCAAACACATTTTAACAAGAGGCATACATAAATCCAAACTCAAAAGACAAAGACAAAGTGTCCTCATATGTGGTGATACTAAGTCAGGAACATTTACTGAGCCGCATTGTGAAAATATATACTTGAACTCTTTCTTCCTAAAAAAAAAAAAAAAAAAGGACTGTATTCTGTCTTCCAATGACAATGTTCCTTACTTCAAAAAAGCATGGGGAGGCAGATTCCAGAAGTGGCAGCTGTTAACAGAATGTACCCTGGAGTTTGGAGGTTTAAGAGTTTGTATAAATGGCTGTTTTCCTTGGTTCTCCTTACACTCCTGAGGATTCAGTTACATATAAAGAGAAAAAGATGAATATTTCTGATGAAAAATTTTATATATACACTACATTTTGGAGCAAGCGAAAATATGACATGACGTGTTTCTACTTAGATTTTTGGTCTTAATATTTTATTTTTTACTAGACTTGTAACGTTAAAATAAGTAAAATGTTAGTGTTCTTAAATTGCCATGTTCATCAGTGTTCTGTAGTCTTTGTTTTGGATTTCCTTACATAAAGTGTAAGCTTAGTGGGGATACCAATTCCTTTTGTGCCCTTTCACATATTCTAGTATATTACTGGTCATGTAAGAAGTTTTCAATTGCCATCATTTTTGGCCTTGGTGACTATATATATATACATTCTCTTATCTCCTTTTCTCTCATACTTTACTTCAGTTGATAAAGTAGGTATTTTTATTTAGACAAAAGTTACAAATTCTCAGTGTTTCATTCTCCCTAACTATTATCTTCTACTTAGGTAATCAGACAGTGAATCAATACTGTGTCCTTTGAAATATCTGTAGGATATTACCTCTTAATACGAACTTCATTGGTTGGAAGTTCCCATTTCTTTATAAATGCTATCGTTGAGATAGCCCCTCCTTGGCAGTATTTTTAAACAAAATATATTAGACGTTATCTTTTAAAGTAATAACAGAGATTTATTCCTCTCCTTTATTTTATGGGAGAAAGTATGATCACATCGATTTCTCCCTTCAGGATTTGCCTAGAATAGTAAAAGTGAAAATACTCATTTTAGTATCATTTACCAGAGTTAATTATAATACACTCACTAATATAAAATACCTTAGTTTCCAACTTTGTTCAACTTTATTATAATTACCTTTTATTATTTCAATCTTCAAAGTCCTTTGCTTTGGAAGGTGGGAGTATGTGGGAGATAAAGTGTAAAAATATTTTGAGTATTGGAAGATGAAATGACCTTCTGTATTACTCACTTTTGAGCCATGCTTCACTTTGCTACAAAAATGCACAAGTTGTCGTGGAAATGTATAATGGTTTTGTATCGAATGTGGGTGTACATTCAGTGGTCTCTGCTGTGCTTGTAAGTAAAGAGAAGAGTTTGAGAAAAATTATAGAAAATATGGAATGCTCTTAAACAATGTTATAAAAAGATACCCAATTTTAGGTAGTATGATGTAGTATTTGATGCCTGGAAGGCAGGACAGTAGGATTTTTTTGTTTCAAGATTAGGGGATAATAAAAGAGACACCATTTGTAGAGAGAATGTGTAGAAAATAAAGAAACAATTCAGGTGTGCACAGTCACACTTAGACTGGGTAGTTTTATTTTAGATTGTATGTGGAATGTAATATACTCGTAAATCTCCTTACAGGGTACAGATTAAGTACTTAAAAATCTTGAGTCTGTGCTTTAACTTGATGGGCAATGAGTCAGAGTTTTCAACCTTTATAAATCGAGTGTATTAATATGCACCTAGAGGTAAATCCCACCTAGCTGTCTGGCAAGCAGACAGGTACTCCTGATATTTAAAGATATGAATGATTTAGAGATGCAGTATGTAGAATTGAATCATTTGACTCAGAAAACATGAGTTCTGCACCCCAGAATTAGTCTTAGGAAAATATATTTGACCAGGTATTTTGATTCTCATCTCTCATTTTCTTTGATAGAGTGCTAATTTTGTATTCTAGAAAAAAGTGGAAATGTGAGAATGAATTAATTATTTTGTAAATGACAGAAAGATTCAAAAACAATCACTGAACAAGTGCCTGGAATTTATAAAGCTTACAGCTTTCCATCACTTTTCCTCACTCCTCCAAATCCCAGACCTAAAGGCTCTGAAGAGCTTTGTTTCCCCAACTGTTCTTGTCATGGACAAAATTTTGAAGAAAAATAAGCGCTCAATTTATGTTTTTCACACCTAATGAGGTGAGAAATTCTAGGCAGGGCTACGAAACATTTTTCAGTGTATTGGATTTTGATCTCTGTGAAATTTAGCAGTTTCATTATGACAGTTTTAGCTTCATTTTACATAGTTTTCTCTTGCATTGTTTTAAGCTTATGCTAGTTTTTCTTCGCTAATAACACAGATGGCACCAAAAACAAACCAGTGATAGCCTGCTTTCTTTTTAAGTGCTAGAAAAGAATTAAAATTTATGCAAAGACTTTCAAGCTAAAGGGCATTTTACTTTTAAATATAATGTTAGGGTCAGGATTTCACAAAGATCATTAGAACCTCTATTTTAAAAGTGAAGAAGAGATATCGTATCCTTTGTCATTAAAATATAGTATTTCCTAGGTATCAATGAATAATGAATTATCTGTGTATAGTTTTTTCAGTGTGGGACTTCTCAAAACACCGGAAGAAATATTTACCCAGAGAGTTGTGTGTTAATAAGTTTTGAGTTTTTTTGCACACATATTAGTTAATTCTGAAAGGTGTGTTAATTCCCTGAGACCACCAGGCATGCACAGCTGTGGTATTATTACCTTTATGCAATTAAGTAATAATCTCCATAGGTTTGTAATTTACTCTGAAGAAGCAACTTAATTCACTAAGAAAATAAGACTAAATACACTATTTGATTGATTATCTTGTCATCCTGTCAAGTCTAGATAACCCAGTGGTAGAGGTGGGAAGTAAATATCATTTTAAATCGAGGAAGGAACATGGCACTGAATATTAGCATTTTTCTTTACAATTGCACTTTCCCATTCCTATACCTAAGATTACTGCAGTAGCTTCTTTAGTCCTTTTGATTACGTGCTTATTCCAAATCTAATAAACATGTTGATATCAGATGTTTTTCTGAAATAGTACTTTAGTCATTTCACAGATCAGAAGGGATAAGTAGAGTCTCTTCATGGTCTGAGATCCTCCATTGTATTTATTGTTTAGTTTTATCCCTTCGTGCTTTCAAACTTCAGTTGGTCCAGAGAACATTGCTGAAGAGAGTGTGAGTGCGAACCTGACTGGGTGTGAATGCCAAAGCTGACACTTAATGGGCCAGCTTACATACTCTGTGCTCAGTTTCTCATCTGCCAAATGGGATGACAGTAAGCAAACAGTAAATGTCAGATATTACTACTAATACCGCCACATCCGTGACTTTGTTCCCGGTGTCATTGTGCCTGACCAATCTCCCGGTCTCTGCCTTTCAAACTGCCACTCCTCTTTGAGGCCGGGGCCAGCTGTTTCTCTATCACGAAAACAGTATGATTATTAAAATGAAAGATTATACTGCAAATTACTAAAACTCAGTTTATTCCCACATCCATGCACTGCCCTTAACCTGTCACGTGGCCTAGTTTTGTGCCAGGTACTTTTATTTTGCCCACGGCAATGACTCAGGGATAGAAATGATTTTCTGTACATTGTTGTGTCTCTCAATGCATCAAAACAGTGATGGTGGAGAGTAAATACTGGAAAATGTTTTTGTAATCACTAAATGTTTTAATACTACTTCTTTCAAGATGTACGTATCATGTGAGTCTGTGACTAGTCTCCTTTGGATGGCTTGAACGTTTGACATCAATTTAAAAGTTTTCTAATAGACCATCTTTTTCCCTAGATTTAAAGAAATATACTAGAATCATTTCTTTTGAGAGAAATCCTATTTTAGTGAAATTACTTGTGTTCCTCATGGTGCAGTATTCATTTTTATAGTGTATTAGTATGTAGTAGTCCTGGATGTTTCCATTTACTAGGTAGAATCTTTAGGAAGAGCAAGGCTGAAAATATTTATACTACTTTTCTTCTCATTGGTGAAACAAATAGAAAAAAATATTTAAATGTCAAACACTACAGTATTTGTTCACTGAGATCTTTTTTGGTATTTGTAAAAAATGCAAGCCCTTTCTCTACTCTGTTTCATTACGTTTTCTGGGTTCCACACCATACTTAAATTTTTCATTTCAATTGTGAGGGAATATGGAGAAGCATACTTACAAAATCCAGATATTCTTCATCTGAATTTCTGCCAAGAAGCAACTTATCATGCGACCAAAGCAAGGTATGTCGCTATGGAATTTGATTTATTGCATGCTTCAGTTCTTAATGGAACGGAATAAGGCAATCTACCATGATTGTTGCTTTGAGCATGCAGTTAGAGAAGAAGCAATGCAAACAACCTCAAGACAGGGATGATGGAAACTAGCGGCTGCTCTCTGGGCTTCTTGCTGACATCCGCCTCACGTCCTCGGGTCAGTCTCGACCAGATCATCTCAGTCGTTGCCCTCCTTACATGACATCTGAACAAGCTGAAAAATTATCTTTTTTTTAAATTGGAAAAACTGAGTGGTTATCCTGCATCCTCTGTGGAAAATTTGGAAGCATACTGTGTAAATATGAGACATTCATGAGGCTGAAGTGATTTATATCCTCCTTCAAGAAAATAAGGATTGAAGTAACAGAGAACCTTCTTATAACTCATGCAACTCATTGCAAGGTCAGTAGCCAATAAAGACATCACTTCCCGTGATTAATTGTGGACGGGTACCACCCCCAACTTCTCTTTTATCCCCGAGACCTAGATAAATGCCGTGATGGGGCCTTTAGTGTCCTAGCTTTGTCCTTCTCTAGAGCCTCTCAGGACACAGCAAAAGAGAATGAAAGGAACAGTAATATGACACTGGTCGCTTCATTTCACAAGTCACACTCCTGTGATACCAAGAAGCTTTTGCAGAGTGAGAAATAAAGCAGCATGGCCGGCGTGAAAGCTGTCCTAATCTCTTCTCTCTGTAATTTATGATTTCTACAATTAGCTTTGTGTCTGAAAAACACTCAGTTATTTGCTCTTTCATTAAGTGAAGAAGAAATTTGGATTTTTGAGGGTCCCATAGTGACTAGGACCTGCATCCTGATGATATTTAACTGGACTCGCAGAGCCAGTAACTAACTTAGTATGACAGTTTCTAAAACCTCATTTGTTGATGGCCATGTTTATTTGCTCCCATTTTATAAACCCATGGATAACTTTTGGAAATTAAAAAAAAAAAACTTTTAATAGTTTTATTTTTATTGAAAACTGAATATGTATTAATTGCATACAATTAATACAGGATAATATAGGATTCTACTAATTCTGTGTGTGTGTGTGTGTGCGTGTGTGTGTGTGTGTGTGTGAGAGAGAGAGAGAGAGAGTCTATTCTTTACAAAATCTTTATGTACTCTACATACCAGCCTCACTTCCAGCAAGGCAGATAGATATTAGTGATGTTGGCAAATACTTAAAGAAAACCTCTCAGTTTTCAAACTAATCTCATGTATAATATATAAAGCAGCCCTCTAAGAGATACATAGTTTATTATTATTTTAACTTCATTTTGCAGTTCAGGAAATTGAGGCATGAAAATCAAATCACAGACTAATCATAAGTGGTTAAACCAACCATTAAAAGTAAAGGTAACTATAATCCGTGTTCTTTCTCCCCAAATTTGGTTCTCACATTTGCTAAACCCTTAGCAGCAAGCTCTTACTATCCTGAAAACTGTACTATGCAGAGCTGAAGAAAGTACGAGAAAAGTGCATGTCCTGGCTATTGAGCATCAGAAAAGTCACATGTAGGGAAGAGGAAAAGTGGTGCTTTAAGATGCAATTTTGTCCCTGAGTGATTGGTATGGTTTGTTTCAAGAATGGGTGTCTTTGATTGAAAAGTAAATTTTCTGCTGACGTATGGTAGAGAGAGACTCAAAAAAAAAAAAAAAAAAGATGACTTGGCTTCTTGGTGTAAGAAATAACGACGACTAGAAGGATAAAGGAGCAAGGAGTGGATGATAAAGTAGAGGGGTGAAGAGAAAGGTGCTCTGAGCAAGAGCCGTGATTGCTACTTAAAATACAGGGAGTGAACACTCTCGGTGATCAGGATGCTTAGCGTTCAGTGGAACGACATTTGCTGTGTGGTTCTGAAACTGAACGCTCACATTACCCAACGCCTCAGTAAGTTTTTCCAAACTTACATACTCTCCACCTGTATGCTGCCCCCACCTATGAGACCAGGAAAAGGGGGCCGCGTTTCACAGTCAGGTGGTGAACAGTACACACGAGTCGTGGGAGGACACACGGGGGAGACAGGCTTTCCGCTCAGGTAGGAACTCTGAGTAAATGTGACTGTGAAAACGCGAATAATTTGGTGTTTTGGGAAATCCTTAGAGGAAAAGGTCTTCTCAGAGGAGAACCTGCGCAGAATTGGAGTGGAATTGTTCAAGTCCTCGCTCTGTGTCCTCCCAACTCTCTTGTATTTGTTACTGCCTGTATTTTGATTTTTCTCCCCAAAGTGTCGTTTATATTTTAAAAGTTTCTTCTAGGGGCTAATTATATAATTACAACATCACCTGCGTAGGAGAAACTCACAGAATCCATGGAAGGGAAGGGAAGAAGCTGAACTCGAACGACATTTGTTCCCTGAGAGACGGGAGGTAGCAGGTGTCAGGAGGAGCCACACAGTGATCGGCGTCTGAAGCAGAGTGACTTTGCTCCACCTCTCGGTGGAGGACCTGTGAGTGTCCAAACCACCTTTCCTCACGGTGGCTGACTTGTGTTCTTGCAGTCCTCTTCGCTGTGTGCTCCCTTCACCTCAAAAACAGAATACACGTTAGGTTCACACGCACGTGCACACACGTGTGCACACGTCCTCTGTATTTGGTGAGTCGACCTTACTTAACAAACCTTGGGAGTTTGTGAGGCCCATCACAGTTCACAACCATCTTCCTTCTCTTTAGTTCTAGCCCCTCTTCCTGTCACGTCTAGTCCAGCTCTTCTCTTTCAGTCTCAAACTATATCTCACGTATAGAAACTTATGCATTTTTATATATTCATTTCATTAAAGAATTATGTAACCCTCGGGTTACAAAACCAAGGCTGAAATAATCTTTCAGAAGTAGAATATGTTCAAGAAATTGGTCCAATTTTTTTAAATTTAATTTTATTTTAACGGTACATTTTCGATGTACATAGTGATAACATTCATCATAGGGGATTTGTACCTGTACGTGATATATCTTCTGCTTCTTTTTTTCCTATTTCTCCCTTCATCCCTCCTCCCTCCTTATTTACAAAAGCTTTATTTCCATTTTTTTCCTTCTGTTTCTTATCTCTCTTGTCCCTCTGTTCCCTTCCCCCTCCCCTTGTTCCCTTTCCCATTTGGACATTTTCTTCCCTTTCCCAATATAATACATTTTAGTCCTTATTTACACTTTCAGTTTCTCACACCAGAGAAACAATGCAGTATTTAAACATGTGCGTCTAACCAATACATATTCTTGGTTAAAAAAAAAAATAGTATGCCTGGAAATTGGTCCAATTTTAATCCGAATAAACTTTAACATGGAAACATGGAGAAGATTGTGTTCCTTCAAGTACCCTTCATTGTAGAAGATTGTGTTCCTCTAATATCTGAAAAAAATAATAAACACATTCTCTTAGTAACTGAGGAAAAAGTTTTTCTCACCTGATAGGCTCACGCTATTCATTTTTAACCCCCTCCTTCTTTTCCTGATTTCCATGAAGTTTCTTGAGATGGATTTGCTAGGCCTTAGAATTCTGATGCTTATCTCCGTAGAGGTAAACAAAACAGTGGCCTCATGAGCACAGATATGTGCTGTGATTTGGGTATCAGTTCTACATCTTCTTCCTCTTGGCCAAAGGTTGTTGGTGGGACAGTTTCACAATTTTCGTGGATGTGCAGTCAGGAAGCCTGGCAACATTAACAAATAGCTGGGCAAGTCTTGTGCACAGCATATTCTGAAGGAGTAGACATTTCTTGAACAGTGAGCAGCTGTGGGCCTGACCTTCCTCATGCACACGCTCAGGTAATGGGCACATCCGTATAACTTGAACATGCCTTAGGAGTATCACCCTCTATACCTTGGTTGGTTCAAGTATTTCTTTCATATAAATATGAGTTCTCTCTAAAAGGAATTGAGATAACATTTTCTGCGATGTTAGAAGTTTGTGAATACTTGGTATGACATCTGTATTATAGAAATGTGCAGGACATATTTATCTAAAATGGTAATACTAGAATTCTTCTGATGATTTAATAAATATTCAAGACAGGCAGCTTAGAGGGTGGGAAGTTACTTGTCTGGTTTTTATAAATTGTGCTCTTAGTAGTTGGCACCCTGGATAATGTTTTAGTTTATTCAATGACACAGGATTTATCTAATTGGTTTATAGAGAAGATAATCTAATCAAATGCTTAATTTATTTTCAGAAATGGTAAATTAATACATGCGTGCTTTTAGAAGTTCTCTGCCTACAAGAAATCCCATTTTAGAAATCTCTAAATCCAAACATAGTCATGGAATAAAAATAGCATTTTCTCTTTTCTTTCTTTTGTCTTTTGTTTTACTTTTCTATTTCATCTGCTGTTTCACTGTAGCACCAAATTGCTCTTCAAAAATCTTAAGCCTTTTTCAAAATTCTCACTAATTTCAAGTGATAACTAAAATCATCAGTTATAGATCTAGTGTCAAATAAGTCTTTATCTCTTCCTGTGGGCGGCTATCTTTTTGACTGATGTAAGTGAAAAAAGAACTACATTTCTTTTTTCCAGTTGAAAATGGACAATTTAGCCACCACATGTCTGCCAATGTACCTCCGTATGAGATGTAATTATATGTGAAATAATAACCTTGCTGCCAAATAATTTTCAGTGCTTTGCTTTATATGAGAAACAATACATTTTTAGTTCCAAAAGGCAATAAGATAATGACATTCAAGTCAATCTCTTGCTGCTTTTTACTTTCTTGCTACATTTTAAGTCTCTTGCACGTCCCTCTCTAGTTTTCAATATGTTAAGATGACAATCTCATATTATAATTTAGATAACATAGCCTTTGGTTAATTCTCAGCCCAATTTTTTTTCTGAATATGGATGTATTAAAAAGTCTATTCTCAATTTATGATAACAGGTTTTAGAAAACACTTCTCTCATATAAATCATCAACTATTGTGTGGAGTTAAGAGTTTATAATATACTACTTTTACTAATCTGTTTTAGTAAATTAAATGCCTGTTCACTTAAAAAAGTAGGCAGGTAAAAGAAAAGTCAATAATAATAACCAATATTTATTTAGCACCAACCATAAATCAGTCATTATGCTAAAAGCTTATATGCAGTTTTCATTTGTTCCTCTCAAAACACTTACAAAGTAGGTACTATTCTTATTTAAATTTTACACTTGCTAAGTTGCATTGTTTTAACATGTGCTTTTTCCTTTGTTTCCCAAGGAGCTAGCTGAACTTTGCAGTTGTAGTTGAGAGGCATTGTGTTATAGGGCAAAGGGCCAAGTTGTCAGACGCCCAGCAGATTGCAATATCCTAGGCTATCCTAGTCTTGTCTCTTGATTGCAATATCTTAGGCTCACTGGGAAACAGGATTTGCAGGAAAAGGTGTGCTAATATTCTAAGAAGGACCAATGAGTCCAATGAGACACTGAGACACTGAATGAGACCCTCAGTAAGAAGTGAGGACACTGCAGAGGCTCAGGTTATTTACTCATTTTCAAGGACGTTAGGGGCAGAGGGAAAACAAAGCAGTCATAAAAGGATCTGAGTGAGGGAAACAACACATGAAGAGTAAAGGCAAAGGTGCTGAGAAGGGAACAAACTTGGAGGTTTGAAGGGACAGAAAAAATCCATTATAGTAAGAGTATAGAACCAGAATGTGAGTCAGGAGCCAGATCATGTGGGATCTAGGGCCATGACAGGGAATTCTGATTTTATCCTAAATCTGTTGGGCATTTACTGAATTGCAATTAACAGGTGAGAGACATGGTGTGATTCACTCTTTAGAAATTTAACATTGGCACCTCTGTTAAAAATTGAAGAGTGAAAAATGGAAGACTTTTGGGAAGGTGGTACTGGGGATTGAACCCAGGGTATTTGCAATGAACTATGTCTCCAGCTCTTTTTATTTCTTTTGAGACAGGGTCTCACTAAGACTCTAAATTGCCCAGGCTGGGCTCGAACTTGCAATCCTCCAACCCCAGATTCCCAGAATGCTGAGATTATAGGCATGTGCCAACACACTCTATAAGGTTATTAGTCGGGGTTCTCAGAGAAATATGAACAAAAAATGTGTAGATAGATAGATAGATAGATAATTTTAAAATGGACTCATGTGGTTATCGAAGTTTGCAAGTCCCATGATCTGCCATCTGCAGTTTGGAAACTGGGGAAGAGTAGTGGTGCAGTCTAGTCTGAATCTGAAGGTCAGTGATGTAAGTCCTTGTCCAAGGTCAAGAGATCATTGTCTCAGCGTAAGCAGTAGAACAGACTAGAAGAGCTCTATATTGTTCTATTTGTCACATTCAGGCCCTCGATGGGCTGGAAGGTGCCTACAGACAATGTGGGAGGGAAACTGCTTTGCTCCACAGATTCAAAGGCGAATCTCGTTCAGATGATTCACAGATAACCCAAAAATAATATTTAGCCAGGCATCTGGGCATCCTATTGCCCAGTCGAGATGGCACAGTAAAACTAACCATCACAGATTAAAAATAGATTTAGTAGTTGAATTGGCTCCATGTATTTCAAATGTGAATTTAAGAGCAGTTTAGAATGTGAAGAACTGTACAGAAGAATGAAGAGTCATTGAGGCAATATGAATACTAGTCAGATAACAGAGAAGACAGAGCTCAAAAGGACTCCAAGAAAAGAACGTCTAAGATGTTGCTGGAATGTTAAGTCAGGTAAAAACCAACTATTGACTAGAGACTTATAAAAGTTTATGTCCTTGATAGAGACAGTTTCAATATTATAGTAGGAGGGAAAGCCCCAGCAAAGAGAACTCAGGACATGATAAATAACAAATGCATGTTTTTTCATGTTTGAGATCAATGACAATCAACTGTTTTAATTTCATCAAAATAAACAAGAAATTCAGGATAACGGACACATCCTGGAAAGGTAAGAAAATCCTTCTGAATTTCTTGCTTATCATTTTCATAAATGTTTTTTCATTTTATCACATACATCACATTTATTCATATAAATATGACATTACTTTTCATGTTTTGAAACTATCGTGGGAAGTATTATACATATCTATATACAATTATTTAAATTCAACATTATGTTTAATGATAAAAAATGTTGTTCTAGATCTCTGTTGTATAGTATTCCTTGCTGTTCATTCTGTCACGTATATATCCATTTTTTTATTTTTTATTTTTTATTTTTTTATATCCATTTTTATGGCTGTTAAAATTTTGGTTCTTTAGGCATGGTGGCACATCCCTGTAATCCCAACACTTGGGAGGTTGAGGCAGGAGGCTTGCTGTGAGTTCAAGGCCAGCCTGGACTACATAGTGAATTCAGGGCCAGTCCGAACTGCATAGCAAGACTCTGTCTCATAAAAACAAAAACAAGCTTTTTATTATTTCCAGGTTTTCACTGTTGTAAACATTTCCGAAAAGTCACTGTACACATGTAAGAGTGTATCGCCCACCAGTGTGGAAAGTTTTCCTTTCCTTCAAGAACTAGCCAAGAGTTAATACTACCAATATTTATGCTTTCAAAGCCCTATTTAAAATCTGGGTAATCACTGTTGATACCAGTTTTATATTATGACTTTCATTAATTTTTCTTTATAACTATTTGAAATTCTTTCTACTATACTTTAAAATCTCTTAGTTTTTGTCCAGAGGTGAACTGGAGGAGCACATATTACTGCAGTTCAATTTTTTTGACATAAGAAATTTTTATTGATTTATGTAGAGCTCAAGAAAAATAATAATGAAAAACAATGAAAGATTTTAACATTGTTTCTACTAGTGCCACAGTTCTTGGAACATTAGTATACCTAAAGATAGGTGACCTTCGTGTGTGCACATGTATGGTCGAAAGGTCAACTCTAGCAAGTGAATTTGGGAAATTCTGCAATTAGTTTATTTAAAAATGCTTAATATAGAATTTTCTAAATTATTTGATAAAATATGTATTTTTAAAGGTTGATTAACATCGATGGGACATTAATTTTCCATGGAATACTAGTGTTTTTAGAAAAACAAGTGAGGAATATTTTCTTAAGACATTGAAGAATTCATATTTTGTTGGCAAAAATTTACTTAGTATTGTTTATTTGTAAAGAGTGCTTCCAAAAGCCTTTCTTTCTTCTTTTAAATATAAAGAACTGTTTGACTGATTGGTAGTTTTGAGTGTCTGAATGGTAATAGTACTTATAATGGATTAGAAAAGCATAAAAGAAATGAGTGTTTTTAATTTTCCTTGGGTAGTATAGTCTAATTGGTAAAATGTTGGATAGTGCTTCTGTCCTCTTTATTTTCCATTTCTAATATAGAATCAATTAAGAGTAAGCAGTTGGAAATAATTCTTAACATAATTCTGTGATCCCTTTTATAATATAGTTAATGTAATTCCTCCAAGTAAATGGATATCAATTTCAATACGTTTCTTAAATGGAGGGTGCCGTGCAAAGCCTTTCTTCCTGCTCTTTTAAAACTGACAATGACGTACATAAGAAGCAAGTGGTGATTTCATTAGAGCCCTGCAGACACCTCACCAGGTCAGCCACTACTGCTGTTGTTATTATTCCTTTTCATTTAAAAATATGAAGGATGAATTTTTATCATTTAATTCCAGGTAATAATAGCAATTAATTAAATATTTGTTAATATCTAATTTTATAAATAATATATAATTTGCTGATAGCATATATAGAATGTTTTACCTTTTTCAGTTTAATAGAATGGCAAGCAACACTAAGCCAAGAGAGTAATGTGGTTACATTGTAAGCAGGCACTAAAGACTAAGTGAAGATGACAATATTCAATTATTCGATTAGTAAAAATTTCATCTATCTACTTTGTAAGTTCTTGGAGTTTAAATTCTAGGTGGAGACAGCAGTAAAGAAAATACATGAGTAAATTATGTCATGAAAGGATAAAAATGTTTTGTGGAAACCTAAAGCAATAAAAGGAGATTAAGGAATGTTGGGGTAGGAGAGGGTCTTGCTCTACATGTGTAGATGATGCTTCAAGACTAGGTTGTGGAAGAATATGTTTCTTAACATAGTGTTGACTGGAATATTGAATACGTATGTGTATATCTGTGTGTATACATTACACATAATTGTAATATATTTTGTATAGCAACCAGTAACCTTTGTGAGAGAGTTTATAACATCCTTTAAGGTCATGTGGTAAGCTTATTTCATGTCATTCGTTTTATACCCATTGGTATTTTTATCTCCTGTTTATTTCTGTGGTAATACTGTGTACTATGGTGTGTGAATTTCACTTCCCTTTATCTTCTTTATACTTCTGAACCTATACACCAGTTTTAATACCTCATATGTTTTTGTTATTGCTTAATCTCATTATCCTTATTACAAAATATAAATGCCTTGACATTATTTTAATACAAAAATCATCCTAAATATACTTTTTGTTTACATAGTTGTAAGTTGCATTGTGAAATCGGAGTGAAAAATTTAATGTTGTGGTACATTAAAGAAACACTAGAATATTATTGCTTACCTCTGCTCCATGGGAAACAATTTAAACTTAACGTTAATGTGAAAACATTCTATTCAAAGTATGTTTCTATTAGGTAGTATAAATTGTAATTTCTGTAAAAATATGCTAGATAATAATTTCTGAGAAATAAATGCTATCATCTGATAGTCTTTTTTACAATGAAAATTTAATATGATTAAATTTAAATGAAAGACTAAAAATATTTGAATAAAAATTGAACAGGATATAAAAAGATATTTTAGTGTCTATTTGCCTTATTTATCTCTGTTTTCAATAGTAACAACCTCCAGTCTTGTTCAGCATTGTATCCCAGAGGAAATATAAAACCTGTTCATTCATTTATATATCTATTTAACAAACATTTATTAAATATAGCGTCATCCTAAAAGGAAGATAATATTCTAAGGAGAGGGGCATTGGACGGAGCCGGGGGGAGAAGTGGGAAGGGAAAAGAGGGATAGAAAAAGGAAAGGGAATTCATGGAGAAATGTGAATGTACCTGCTGTAAATAGGAAAGGGAATAGAGGGGAAGGGTGGGGAAGGGGGGGAGAACCAGGATGCATCATCTACAGGTACAAAATAAATGTGATGAATGTAACCATTATATGTACATTGTACCAATACATGTTCTTGGTTAAAAAATAAAAAAGATGCTAAATACAAAAAAAAAATATAGCGTCATCCATGGCTTCTGCTGCTTTCTGGGATTGCAAAACGTGCAAGTGCTTGTAACATAGTGACAGAGCCAGAAAAATGACTAAATTCTCACCACACGGTGGAAAGCACTAAAATAAAAATATGCCCAAGCTGTTGTGAGAGCCCAGAGGATGGGTACTGACTGATGCGAGAGGGAAGACTGAAAGGCTGCTTGAGTACTCCAGGTCACGAGGCCTGTGAGAAGGGCAGTCCAGGCAGAGTGAAGAACAGGGATCCAGAAGTAGAGGATGCACGTCCAGGAGCTCACTGAAAACTTCCCTTGAAGCTCGTTCTAGGTTTTGTAGATAATATTCTGCAGAAGAAGAGTGATGAAGAATATAACAAAGGAGTGTCATGGCTAAATTGGGTATTAGAAACGTCGCTAAGTCAATGATATGGATAGTAGTTTGGAATATAAATGAAAATATGTAGAATATTTAGTAAGTTGTTTCAGTGGTCCAAGAGAGAATTTTTAAGAACTTGAGTGAACGGATTAATGGCATGCTAGAGAACAGTAGCGTGTGATCAAGCTCCAGATGGGTATGTGGTAAAAACCAATGTGGTAACATGATGGAAAGAAAGAGCAGTACAATGATATCTAAAATTCTTGTGCATGTAAGGGATGGAGTTACCATGACTGATGGAATTAATACAAGAAAAAGAGCAGGTTTGTGGGGAAAAAGAATGAGTATAATTTCAGATATGACATTTTTAAGGTTTCTCTGAGATATTTAGGTAAATAAGTCATATATAAAATATTTTTTCTGCCAGTATGATACACTGACCACTTAGAGAAAACTGTCCTGGTGCAGAATACCCCAAATATTAAAAATATATTTTTAAAAATGTACCCGAGTTATTCACAAAGTTAAAGAAGTAGTTGATATAAAAGCAATTGATAGGAAAGTTAAGGGAAAGCATGAATCTAGAGAGCTAATCGAGCTTTGGAGCCTTGTTTAACCGTAAGGGAGTCTTAGGGGTTGGACAGTGAGGCAAACTGTTGTAATGTCAGTAGACAAAATGTGAGAGGAAAAGAGGGTAGGTAAGGTCTGTTTTCCCGAGGGCTTGTCCTTCTTAAGGTGACGCCATTCGTGGACAACTAAGAACGTCTGTCAGGATAGGTGATGGTAATAATTCTTATCTGTTTTGACCTTGCTCTTGGTAAAGAAAAAATGAAGGAGGAAAGGAAGGGAGGGAGGGAGAAAAAGAGAGAGTGGGAGAGAGGAAGAGAAAGAGGAAAAAAATGTGCTTCAAAAAGACTTTCTTGTTATAAGCTAATACAGTAGGATTGAATCCAAAGTCATATGATTTATGCGTCAAAAAAACCCAAGTCGAAAATTTTGTTTATTGTAGCCACTGGTGGATCTACCCACAGAAGTGTGGAAGAAGAGACTGGATATCTTCTCCAGAGGGGCACTTAAAGACAGTCTCAGATTTAACCGTATCTCACAGAGAATTTTGAGAAACACTGGCTCACATTTTAGAATTACTAAATATGTGACACAACAAGTTTTCATCTATGAAAATTGGCCAAACATAATAAAGTATTAAATTTGACAGGGAAGAACTGTGGATGTTGGCACTACGAAGTACAAAATGAGTATGTTTTAAAATTTTAAATGAGTGCATCAGCCTGCATCTTGCCTGACATTGGCTTGGCCCACCTTGTCCTCCAGCCATTATTGTGGTAACCAGTTTTCAACTGGTGTAAGTTGAATGCGTCTCACTTTAGCTGAACTATATATCACTTGTTTTCTTCCCCAGGGATGTTGGATGGCAAATGTGGACACATGCACGTATTTACTTGGCATGTTTGCTCATGTATGGAAGGATGAGGGTAGGTTTGACCAGTTAGTGGTGTGAATTAGTAATGCACCCTCTCTTCTTCCATCTCCTGTGTGTATGAGTGTGGGTCTGACAATACCAAGTCCCAATTGCTTACAATAGTTACTACATTGATGATATAAGCTTTTATTGGTTTTAGTTTTGAAACTTTTATCTCCTAATGTACACTTTCTGAAAAGTCTCTTCTACACTCTGCTTTCTGAGGAAGGAGAAGCCCAGATCCTGTTTTATGCATGAAAGAGGAATGTAGGCTAAGATAGCTGGGACTGCAAGTGGCCCTAAAATAACAGATACCTAGGAGGAAAACCTAGAGCTGTCATTGATGAGACTAGGTGGAGCATTATGAGTACTAAGATTCTTGCTGGCACATAAAGATGAAATGCAAGTCTTTGCTTATGCTTAAGTCTTTGGTGATGGTGCTGGAAAAAAGTGAAGTAGTGCTTATTATAAGATTATGGTGTTTGATGGCGTTGGTCATCTGCTTCAGGAGTCAAAAAAAAAAAAAAGAAAGAAAAGAAAGAAAGAAAAGGGCAGGTTCAGACTAACCAATCTTCATTTCAAAGTGTGCTGGGAAGGTAAAACGGTCTGTATGCTAGTGTTTCAAAAATCTCTTATACAGCCTTAGAACAGATAATGATGAAGGTCAGGCCCAGGATTCAGTTGTAAGGTTAACAGAATAAAAAAGAGGACTTGCATAGCATTACAGCACTATACTAAACTCAGGTCCATGGTATAAAGAATGGTACCTTCAGAACTGGCACGGCGAAATTTGATAAATGAGTTGAAAAATCTTGAGCCTTCGATTCTTTGGAACCTTGAACTAGGTCTTCTTCATGTAGGGCAGTTGCACTGCAAGTTGCTACATAGCTTCTTCAATATTTTACTCTGCCTTTTCTCGTTGTCTCCCATCCAATAACAAGGATCAGGTCTCAGGAGAGTCCAAGCAGAGAAATGTTCACCCTAATCTGGGAGGATGTAGGCTGTACACCCCAACATTAAACGAATATGTCAACAGGGTTGCGAAACACAGGCAGATGAGTGGAACCGGAGGGTGACAGATATCGGAGGCGCCTTGGCAGTGTTAGGAAGTGTCAGAAGGCTCGGGGGACTCACGCTTAATAGAGTGATTGTTTGAGACAAAAGTACACGTTCCCCAGGAAGGTTCAGAAGATTCCCTTCACCAATTTGGTCAATGCATACAGAATACACTGGTAAAGGAATTATTCTTTGAGAAACTACGTGGCGGCTCTTTGTCAGAGTTGAGATTAGGATGTGGTGTCCGTGATGTTGAATTCCTTAGTAACAATAGGAATAATGATTGAAATTTCAGAGGCTAGGGTGTGAGAATTGCTATTACCACGTGATTACTACTGATGTGAGCAGTCAATTAGGGATTCAGTTAACACGCATGTTAGGAGACTCAAACCTCCATCCTGTCCATAGTAAAGACTTGCAGAGAACAAGTGGTAAATGAAAATTGACATGAGTTAATCTCACATTTGTCTAATGCATCTATGAAGCTACCTGGTGACTGTTTTCTGGCCGCTGGTGCATACTTGGGAAGGATACAGAATTTTGAAAAATGAATGACATTTTTTTCCCTATCTTGTGCACTAAGAGCTATTATACTAAGAAGGGCCAAGTGAAGACCCTGAAATTAAAACCTTCACTGATCTCTAAGATATTTGAAATCGTATCATAAGGGACATGGCATAATATTAGTCATTTTCGGGCATGTGGTCCATTGGTTAGATATGGAAAATGTGTTTTTTAGAAAAACCTTATCAAAAATGATGTTCAAAGCACATTACTTCTAGAAACACACGTTCACTAGCCATTTTCAAGGTCGTGCTAAATCTATTGTACATACTGATGGTCATAAGAAAGGACACTACTTGTTCACTGCAGTAATAGCACTGTACTAGTCACACCTGGTGAACAGAAAGGGACATTTACTCTAGATGTTCTGTATGACAGATAAATCATACAGATATTTAGAGGCATACCACATGCCTCTAGTTTTAGATATTTAACAGTCTTGAGTTTGGCAGGAAATTGCTTCCATGGAAAGTACATGTTGAGCTTTTTCTTCATGTAGTCTTTGATGAACCCGTTTGGACTATAGAGAAAAGATATAAGATCTTCTTTCAATTTTTGAGGCGCACTCTTTGGGAGAATTGCACTGATCCCATTATTGAGTGCACTGAAAACTGGTAACTTTGAACTCTACAGAAGGACCAAGCTGTATTTTGTGGCTGAATAACCAAGGCAGCTTTGGGGTCCTTTTGTAGAAAATGTTAAAATTGTTTATTATCAGGTCACCAATAATGATGTGTACTT
The DNA here is from genome assembly GCA_004026905.1 of Hystrix cristata. NCBI lineage: Eukaryota > Metazoa > Chordata > Mammalia > Rodentia > Hystricidae > Hystrix > Hystrix cristata. The sequence continues at coordinate 64,248 of PVJO010002242.1, read as the reverse complement.
AGCATTGAATTGATGATATAGCAATACTGACATAGCGATTTGATTAGTGTCAAATTTATGTCTACCTAGATCCTTAGACTGTAACTTTATTTGGAAACAGTCTTTGATGTTGTAATTAGTAAAGAATCTTGAGATGAAATTATTCTGGATATAGGGTGGACCTTTAATCTGAATACTCATTTATTTATTAGAGGAGTGATTTGGTCACTAAGAGACATAGAAAGAAAAAGGTCACGTGAAGGTGGAAGTAGAGGTCAGATACTACTGCTACAGCCAATGACTGCTGGGAGCCACCAGAGCTAGAAGGTGAAGGATTCCTCCTCATGCCTTTGGAAGGAGCAGGCTTTGCGAATTTAGTGCCGGACTTCCGGCCAACTGGCCCATGAGAAAATACATTTCTGTTGTTTTTAAGCTATCAAGTTTATAGTAATTTGGCAAATTTAGGGCACACATAAACTGATGAGAGAAGAGGGAAAAGGGAAAAGAAATGGAAAAGAAGTGAGCAGGTGTTTTCCATTGATGATACAATTGTCTGCTGGAAAACCTCAATCACTTAAACCGGAATTGTAGAAAGAATTATGTTCGTGAACCTCAGTATATATAAATATACTGTACATATAAATAATTAGAAAACATAAGAGAGGTTTCTAAGTCTTTTTTCCGGATTTCATAAAAAGACAACTGTGTTACCTCAGGCCAGTACCAGTGAAACAATACGGGCAGTTAAAAAATATCATTTTCATTAGCAACAGCAAAAATAAGGTAGTGGGAAATATGTCTCTTCTCTTTTTTGGAGAAAATTATAAAAGATACTGAAAGATATAAAGAAGACCCAAATTAATGGAGAGATAGATCTTACTAATAAACAGGAGGATTACAAAAGTTCTCATATTGATATAGCAATTCAAAACATTTTGGTCAAGATCCCAAGGTAATTTTGTTATGGAACTTAGAAAGTTATTCTAGAATATGTTTAGGAAGCCAAAAAGCAAATGCTGTTAAAGAAGACACAAGGAAAGCTGAAATTAAAAAATAGCAAATTTCCAAGTGTGATAATAATGAAGGGATAGATAAAAAGGCTAATGGAACAGAAGTAGGAGTCTCCAAACAGTATATCAGAATTCACATTACTCAGCTGAGAAATAATAGACTTTCATAATGTTTAGATAATAATAGATTATTTGTGTGGAAAAATGAAATGAGTCCCTATTTCACACCAGTAACAGCAATAAACTCCAGATGGACTAATATTCAGTGTGAAATGCAAAACCTTTAAAACTTTTATAAGAAAATATCTTCATGAATTCTAATGAATGATTTCTTAAAGCAGAAATAAAAGCAAAAACTGAACAGAAAAAGAAGCATATATTTGCATACATTAATAAACTAAAACATTCTAAACTGAAAAGACACCTGGAAGTGAATAAAAGCAAGTCAAATGTTGGAAGAAAATATTTATGACAAATTTAAATTCAAAATATTAGGATGATGAATATGTAAAAACATCTACGCATCAGTAAGAAAGAGACAAATAACGTTTTGCCAAAAGACATAAATAGACATCGCATAGAAGTAAAAAACATGAACGCATTTCAAATACAAAATGGTGTTCAACCTTATTAGGCCAAAAAGAAAAACTAAAGCCACAATGATACCATTTCATACTTTCTCAACAGGCATCAATCATAACACCAACTTTTCATAACACACTGCTAATAGGATTGTTAGTTATTTTAACAAATTTTGAAAATGAATTTTTTGTCTGCTAAGATTGGTTGATTCAGCAGTTTGACTAAGTAACATAGTATTTCTTTTCCACTGGTTATATATAGGAATATTCAGAGCAACATTGTTGGTGATAATAAGTAATTGGAAACAATGCTGATCAACACTAAAATAGATAAATTGATATTTATTTTTATCATATTGCAGTAAAAGTGAATGAATAGTATCTATAAATATTAACATGCAAGAATCTCTGAAACATAATGATGAATGAAAACAAAACCAGACAAGCATAAAAAAAGAACTACTAATTAGTGACAACCACCAGTTTTTCTTTCCAATATATGTATTTTTTTCTTACCTAATTGCTTTGTCTACACTCTCATACAGTCTCACTCAGTGTCGACTATAAGTGGCAAGAGTGTACTTCCTTGTGTTATTCCTGATCTTACAGGAAAAGCTTTCAGTCTTGGGAATGTTGTTTTCTCATTTTCAGTCATGTCTAAACAAATAATTTTTAAATTTACTTTGTATTTTCCCTTTTAATTCTTTTATTACTGAAGAATGTATTGGTTAATTCCCACATACAGGTTATACTTCTGTTACTGCTTTTTGTTGGCACTTCATTGGGGTTGAAGAAGAGGTGTTGTGTGATTTCATTCCTTCAATATTTATTTAGATTTGTTTTGTCACCCAATATATCATCTCTTCCAAGGGATGTTCCAGGTGCATTTAAGATGGATGTGCAGTCTGCTGTTGTTGGGTGCAGAGTTCCAGAAATATATGGTTGATCTTGTTGCTTACTTTATTCCATTTGGTAGAAAATATGATTATATACCAAGTACTATGACTCAGTGGTAATAAATACTTGAAAAGTAAAAGACAGAGGGAGAATAATTGCACAAACTCTCCAATGAAGTGAAAAAGCATGTAGAATATAGTACAGGTAAAGCCTTGACCTTGTGAAAAAGGAGATGTACATTTTCCTTTGATAATGAGGGGAAATAAATAGGAATAGATTAAGAGAAGAATGAATGCATTAAAACGTATCTCAGATTGTTGGTTTGTAAGAGTAAACAGTTTGGTGTATACACAGTTAACACTCTGAAAATATTTTAAATAAAATTTATGATAAGGTATAAAGTTTAAAATATTTCTGAAATTTCTATCTTTGAAAATATTCACTATGGGAAGTGATAAATACCATATTTTTTCTGTTTTAAAATTCTAATGTAGATGCTTTAGATCTCATATATCTTCTTGAGATATAAGTAACTTTATATCTATAATTCCATTTTGTTTATCAAATATCAGTCTATAAATAATTTTATTTTGTGTGACTGTAAATAATTTTATTTTGTTTATCATATACCAGTCAGCTCAAAGTCCCATGAGTGCATTTGTTCTTTAAGTTATCTTGCCTCCAATAATTCCCGGGAAACTCAAGTAAAGCTTGCATTTTTCTACAAACCCTTTGCTTTGCTTACATCCAGCATGTGCATATATCACCTCTTGTCATCGACAGCTCCAAGTTTATGACATTTGTCCCAAGTATAAACATAAGCTCCTGCTTTATTTCCCTCAAAGACAAGAATTTGATGTTAAACAAAACATTCAAGAGGATTTGCTATAAAAGTAGAATAGATAAGGAAATTTATTTACAGCTATTATTAGAAATGGTTGTCTTTAGAAGCCAACTGTAATCTAATCCAACAATAATTTAACCCAGAACTGCTGTAAAACTTCTTAAACTTCTTCATATGTAGTGCGAGAGGACTCATTCAGTCTCTACCAGGAGGATTTCCGGTTCGTGCCCTTCGTTGGAATCCAGGCCCCAGAGAGCAAGGGAAGAGTTTTGGTCAGCTCTCCCACTGGTGGCACAAAATACTAAATACATGCAATTTAAAGTGGGAGAGGCTTATTTGGGCTCACAGTTTCAAAGGTTCTAGTCCGTGATTTGCTGGCTCCAAGGCAGAAATACATGGCAGAAGGTAGGATGGAGGAAAGCTGTTCAATTCTTGGTGGCCAGGAAGCAAAGTGGGTTGGGAAGAGCCCAACAGAAAGCATTTCCTCTTTCTGCCCAGGGCCTATTTCATGTTTCCTGGGGTAATTTTCAGAGACAACATCTATACTTGTCCGTTTGTCCTCTCCCCTCTGTGCATATGCAAATTTTTTAGAGTACTATTCCTTTGTCCTGTATTCTAGATGATGTTTTATCAAGTTATGTGCTTTTAGTGATACATTCTAAACTTATTCCAACCTAGAAAACCATATGTCCTCTTTTCTGTAAAATTTTAAATCATGATGTATATGATCTGTAATTTGAACAGTTATAGGTAGACATATGAGAAAAGGAGGAAGGGGTATAAATGAAGGGTAGGATGAATGTGTGAATGAGATGCTAAAAAGCTTCCAACTTCATCCTGAAATCAATGAAGTATTAGAGTGATAAAATTTGAGGTCATTAAATCAACTTTGATGACAGTGTTACAAAAGAGAGGCAGAGGTACCCTTTGAAAGTACGTTCAAAACTTTATTTTCTTCCTTGCCAACAGTAAAGATTTCCTGTGTTAGCTGAGAAAAATTGTCAATGTCAGTATTATCTACTGGGATACACAATACTGAGCTAAGTATTGGAGGAATGAAGATGGAGACCATATAAAATTCCATAGCCAATCTGAAAAGACAAGTTTAAATGTATTATTGGGTAATTTCTCATGATGTCGAAGATAATGTCTTCCATGAATGCATTATCTATGTGGTCATAAATACCTGATGAGACTTAGCTGGGTGCATGACTAGGATATATCCTGGGTAGCAGATGTAAGGAGTTTATTAATTTAGTGGACAAGGATTCATTTCTTCTTTTGTTATTGTTGATACTGGATTTCAAAATTCTTACTCTTTCCTTCTAAGTTCTTTTCAATAGGAGAGAGACTCAGAAACAACAGTGATCCTGAGTCATTCTGAAATATGCTACAGTTAATTGCATTTTTTCAAATTGGTCTTGAGGACATCCTTAAGATTGAACATCATGAAACGTGCAAAGAATCATGAAAAATGTTGGTGGATCTTCCAGTGGAGGAGTAGCTTCCATAGTGTTCCTTGGGTGATGGATTAGGGAATGAGGCAAAAAGAGATGACATGAAAAGGTGTATTTTTTTTACTTTATTTTTGAACAGTAACCATCACAAGGGAGTGCCTTTATTATCTATTTTAAAAATCTTCAATTCCAAAATAACCCATTAACAACAGAGGCGAGCACTGAATAAGGGGCAAACAGATGCAAGATCTTTACCAGAAAAGTAAATGGAAAATAATAGAGAAAATGTAATTTTTTAAGCTTAAAACCCTCTCCCTCAGATTCCATGGATTTTCCAACAGGCTCTTCCATACTTTCTTAAAGTGGTTTCCCCGCATAACAGACTAATGTAATATTTCAAGTTTTCTAGATTCTTAAAATTAGTGTTTCATAGAAATTTAGAGATGAAACGGACCTTATAGATAATATTGTCTGAAGTGCAAAATCATCATTTACATCCTTCTTTTTTTTTTGGCAATGATTCAATTAACTTAACATGTTCTAATTTTTATCTGCTTGATAGTTCTGTTACCAGAGTTAGATGATAGTTCAAGTCAGAATACCCAGTAATTCAGTCCTTTACTATGTACTACCACATAGATTTTTTTAAAAAGCATGATTTTATTCAAATCTAGTTTATGTGGATGTTGGTAAATTCACAAGATATACTCTATTAAGCTTCATTTTATAGCAAGCAAAATTATTTTTGCACAATAAGCAGCTCTTCATTTTTGTTTCAGAACAGAAGTCACCAGACTCTGCACTTCCGTCAGATCAGTTAATACCCAAGCCTCAATTCACTCCACCTTCCCTGGGGTCTCTAGGCATCTTGTGATTTCTCAGCCTAAAAGGCAAAATCTCTGTCCAGCAAGATTCTTGGCTCAGTCTTGAAATTCTGTGTGAGATAATTTGGAACGTCTCTGTAATACTCTATATTAATGACTCAGTAATTGTTAAGTGTCTTTTCCAATAAAATTTGAGGCCAGTGATTTAAGGGCTCTAACTTAATCTTTATAGCACTACCACAGTCCAAGTCAAAAACCAACTGACTCTTCTGCTAGTTTTGAATGAAGGAAAGAAGAAGAGTTAATACTGTAATCTTTTTTCTTTTAACAATATATTTCAATTGAAAAGGAAATCGCAGTCTTTATTAACCTTGCCTTTGACATCTACCACAAATATATATTGATCATACTACCCTTCGAGTAATTCTAAGGTTAAAGGAGTGGTCTTCACTATCTTTATTTCCTAGAGCAAAATTTAGTGAGTGAAAATATTCTTAATATTTCTAGGATCTTTGACTTATTTAAAAAAAAAGATATGAGACGTCATAGCCACCTCCTCTACATTTTGGCACAATTTTATACTGTTTCACAAATGGGGAAATCGATAGCTATGGAGGTTAAATAATTTACTTAATCTCACAAAGCACAATACTTTAGGTTGAACCTCGTCTACTGAACTTTTCCAATCGTGTTTTTGTCATGCATCACTTTTACTGGATTGTCTTCCCACCATGTGTCTATTTCCCCCCAAGGAAACTCCTCAATGTCAGAATCTCATTGACTAGCCCAAGTGTGGCGTAGGTGTGAAATGAAGTGATCTGACACACACCTCTTGTAGAACAAGGCATTAGTATACTCCTTTCCTATTTCACCACGTAAGCAGTAGTTGAGGGCTTGGAACCCTTAGTGCATACTTGTTTGTAAGTCTCACACGCATTCTCAGATAAGAATGCTTGAGTCTTCTGCCTCCGCATATTCAAGAATGCTATAAAACCATCATGGACATTATTGATACTGGAGACCTCATTTTACTCGTCTCTCTAATCTGAACACAGTTGACAATTACTTGTTCAGCATTCTAGTTGAGCCTGTTTTTAAATTGGGCGTGGGAGGGTAACTGAAAACTTTTATATGTTAAAGCAAGTGACTGAGGAATTAAATTCAGGCTGCTCTTTAAGTCTTGCTTACTTATTCCTAAAAAGAGTCTTATATTGTTGCACAAGGAAATCATTGCGCTTTCTTGGTTCTTTTGTACACGGACAATATTTACTTGAAGTCATCGTTTAGAAGTAACATTTGGTAACATGCAACTTATTTTGACATATATCAGCCACTTCGATTTATCCTTTTAAGGCACATTACTTTTCCATCAGAAAGTGACAACTTAAGTGTTCAGTAAGAATCCTCATAGAAAGCGATATAATAGCAAGTCCTAGTGATACAAGAAAGAAAACATAGCACGCCTTTTTCCTTACAAAGGCTTGTTTACAAGATTGACTCTTAGCTGGCGTCTAGACACTTGCACTTCAGGAATGTTTCAATACCTTAACTCGTAAGTGTCTCATGGTGCCTAAGTGATTTGCAAAAATAATGTGGTTAATGTTGCATACCTGTTTTCCTTCTGGAAGCTTGAAGGTCTTGGAACATGTTAGGCAGAAGGTGCCTATCTGATTGGCCTCCATTAGAAATCTTGGGCACTGAGTCAGTAACTAGCCTCTCTGGTAGTCAGCACTTCACACGTGTTGTCACACCTCGTCGTTGGAGGAATTAACTGTATCCTAGGTCTCTCTTCTGGAGGAGGACTCTTAGAGCCTGTGTCTGGTTTCCTCTAGACTTTAACCAAAGTGCCTCTTCCCTTGTTGATTTACCTTTGTGTTCTTTCAGTGCAATAAATCCTAGCTGCAGGTCAGACTGCATATTGAATCCTCTGATTTCTCCTGGTGAGACAGAATAGGAGATGGCCTTGGCAGTCCTTGACACACTAACCAAATAATTTCACTGGCTAACCTGTACATAACATTTACTCTGTTCTAGCGCTCTCCAGAGAATGATATATACATGAATGTATTAATCCTCACTTCCTCTCCTAATCTGGATACTATTAACATCTTCACTTTAATGATGGAGGAGCCAGGCACTGAGAAATATTTTGTCCATCCTTGGTAAACCACAGAGCCCAGACAATAAGAATGTGGCAACTACATGAAAATCTAGGGAAAGAGAATTCAAATTGGTGACCCACAAAGTTTAATTTTTGCCTTATTTAATTCAGTGTCTGGCTAAGGATAGGCAAATTGAACATAAATTTTATTTCTTTTTTTATAAGTTTTATTTCTTTCTCTAAATTAAAGTGAAAAAATGTGACTAGATTGCTCTGTGCCATTACTAGTATGTAAACTCCAGGTTTTTATTCTGAACAGTGATTTTTTTTTCACATATTTTGGTATGTGATTGACCAATTATTTTTTACCACACAGCCCATGTAACTGTGTTGTGTGTGTGTGCATAAAGATTTAAGACTTACAGTTTACTTTGTTGGCTGTCCTATCAGGTAAATAGCGTGAAAAATGAAAACATAGAGATACACTTTAAAATTTTTTGGTTCATTCATTTCTTTTCCTTAAATTTGTTTCCAAAAATATTGTTCAAATTCGGGATTTTATTTAATATTCTGCCTGGGGTGGGGGTGGGGTAATGTTTTTGTCCATACAAAGCTACTTGCTTCCTCTGGACCCATACACTGGTCTCATGAGTAATACTCTCAAGCATATGCACACTTGTTGTGCCACTTTTTAAAGTTGTACTCCAGGTTTTGCACTCATAACTTAAAGAGGGTGGCCAAGGTGAGAAGGCAAGTTAGAACAGGTTTGTATAAATGATGAATTGAGGGACAATTTATTCTTAGATCACTGAGACAAGATATCCAGAAACTAGCCCTCTGTTAAGACATGCACAGAAGATGCAAACATACAGAATGAAAATGCCCCGCTGCCCCCAAGACAGTGAAGGTGTGTGAGAAGCAGAACGTCTACAGTCTCACAATATCCCCCTCAAAGCACCTACTAACCCCAAAGGGACAAACAAGAAGACTTTAGTGATAAAAGCCTGCTATCATCTTAACGAACTAGTAAGTGTGGCGTAACTAGTACAGGAATGGAGGACCTCATATACTGTACTTTCTGGTATGATTCAGTGACTCGGGAGACAATATTGATTTTAAAGTTTTCTTTAATCTAAAATGTACAAATTGAGTCTAATCAGGAATATATATCAGAGAAATTCAAATCAGAGGAGATTAAATAATGGATATACTTTAAAAATGTTAAAGACTTGAACAATAAAGAATTTCTGATAGACTGTTCCAAATCAAAAGAGAATAATTATCTATGGTTAGCTTATGTAACATATATCTTGGATTGGATCCTGGGGCTGAGAAATGAATAAATAAATGCTGCATAGTTCATTAATGGACTACTGGTGAAATTTGAATAAGGCCGACATATTAGAAATCATACTGTTTTTTTAAATTTTATTTTAGCAGTACATTTTAGACATACATAGTGATAACATTCATCATAGAGAATTTGTATGTATACATAATATATCTTGCTGGTTCTTTTTTTTTCCTATTCCCCTTCCCAAGAACCTCACAGTTTTGTTAATTGTATTATAATGGGATTATTGATTTGAGGAGGTATGTACTAAAATATTTAGAGTGAAAAGAGCATTATGTCTGCACTCTGCTCTACAGCGTGGTAATACTAATTTTTTATGTGTTGAGGAAGGAGCGAGAGGATAAGGCACATTGGAAAATATTAGCATGTAGGTGATATGGGTGAAGGATATACAATATTTCTTTATACTACTTCTACAACTTTTCTGTAAATCTGAGATTAATTTAAAATTTGAAAAAGTTACAATGAAAAGGTCAAATTGAGAGGAGGCAGTAGAATTAGAGTAAAACCCTAAACTCAGAACCAAATGCCTGGGCGAACATCACTCACCATTCAGCCATCAGGTTAGTCAGCCAGGTGCCCACAGTGAGGACTCTGTACTAGGTACTCTCCCTGGTGCTAGACACAAACATGAGTGAACAGAGTGACTAACATTACTGGCCTGATGCTAATATTCCACTGGAAGAAGACAGAGAAAAATAAAATTATACAGTGCATTTGAGCTTGGAAAGAAATGAAGAAAAAACACAGTATAGCAAGTGAGAACAGGCATGCAGTGCAGACAATGTGGCTGATGTCCTAGTGGAATCTTCAGCGGGTTCTCAGGAACACAGGTAAATCCCTCTTCCCAGGGAAAGGCTCTCCGCTGTGCAGAGAGTGGTGTGGCCACACCTCTGCCGTGCTGTAGCCACGGCCACCCAGACAGCAGGATGATTCACCTGGATTTAGAAGGGAATTGTTCTCATGCCACAGATATTTTTACTTACATAGGAAACACGACCCATAGCAAGAAAGAGCACTATTTCTCCGACATCAACAGGAATTGAGAGGTGGTAAAAGTTATGTAGGTGAATACAGTTAATTTGCAGTTATTCTCCAAAATCTTTTGAGAGACATGTCCCAGAGTTTCATTTCAATCAACTTCCTGTCCCCTTCTCAAACCTTAGACCCCCTATACCCAGCCTCTAACACGTGTGAAACCACCTGACCTTCTCAACAGGAAAGGATCATCCCCAGGTCTGGGGACACTTGCTTTCACAGGAAGGAAGCTGCAGCTGGCTCATCTAGTCAAACCTGATGTCTGTTACTCTCCCAAAGCTGCATTTCCGTGTTAGTAACTGAATGCTGTATTCCTGGACCTTGTCTGAGAGATTGGAGGCGGGCCTGTGCCTTGTGTACTCCTCAGCTAAGACGGCAGACGTTTCTTCCCTCAAGCGGCAGAAAGGCCTGTTCGCTGCTGACTTGACAATAAGGAGAAAAGCTGTTTACTATGTGTTTCATTTGTGCCAGATTCACGTTAGGTCCTCGGTTCTCCAATATAGGTGCTTCATAGTCCTTGTTTTACATCTAAGAAAAGGAAGGAAGGGAGTCCTAGAGAGCGGGAGTTGACCAAGGTTACTGTCCAGTTGAGTTTTAAACCCAGCAATTCACTCCAGTCCTACACCATTTCAATAAAGCTGCCTTCAGCTCGCCTCCATGTCCCGTATCACTCTCCTTCTGTTTGTTATCCTACTCACTCTGCCCATCCACTCTTTGTCTCCCCTCTTGCCAGATTTCTATCAAGAATTTCTCTCTGTGAATGTTCTTCATTCTCTTTGGAAATCTTGCTCTGTTTGACGGTGAAGATTTCCCCCAGAACTTCATACGTCCCCTTTTGGTTTCTAAGACAGTATAATGAAGTCATTTTTAGAACCTGTACCTACTCTGCCATCTTACAGCTATATGAACTAGGCAAACTAGTCAGGCTTTTTACCTAAAAAGTGGAGATATGGTAGTGCTAGCTCATCAAGATACAGTAAAATTAGTAAAACTAGCTTAATATGTAGGGTGCATGAAAGTGTCCACTGTGGCTTCTGGATGTTAGCAAATTTTAATCTCCATCTTTGTTCTATTGTGTGGAGGGATTTATTGGTGTTTTGAATCTCTTCTTGGTGTTAAAAAATGCATTTCTGTATTTTTAATAGCTATGTCATGTTACATGTTGTTGTATGTATCCTAAGGAAACACACTTTCTTTTCTAACACACATAGCAATTTGTGGACAGTTTCGTACAGTGCAGATATACTTAGGAAGGAAAGTGCTTCTCAGCCAGCTTTCGCTGCTAGTGCCCCAGCAAGACACAAACACACTTCATCACCAGAGCCACTCACCTCATCCCTGATGAGTCTCCACACCTGAAGGTAACCTCCTTTTCAAGAAAGGCCTTTAACCATTTTGATGGGGTGCAGCACAACTTGAAAAATGACTTTGGATACTCCTGGTGTACTTCTCAGCTAAGAGAAGACAGATATTTCTTCCCTTGGGGGAATTCATTAAAATCTGAATGAGAGGTGATGCAGTTTGAGAAACCCCAGAACTATGCTGATCCCCCTACCCCGCCCCACTGCCCCCCACGCATGGAGGGAGACCAGCAGAAAAACCATCGCAATGATCCCTTGCATGGTATATGTATGTGGAAGAGAAGTTGAAAAATTTTTATTCCTACCACTTGCATGATAAATGAGCATCAAGTTAGGTTAGATAATACTGAAGCAATTACATGAGTTATATGTGAGTTCCTCTTAAATTCCCATTCTTACTGTCTTAGCATTCTAGTAACAGTCTTCCTGAAAACCATTTGATAAGCAACTTATTCTGATTAATTTTCCAAAATGATTCATCATTTTATATATTTGTTACTTTTCTACCTGGAGGGTAGCATTATACCAACATACCAAAAATAGTGTGTTGTCTTGTCGTAAAAGAGGATAACTTGTGTTTATCATTTAAATGCATGCAAATTTTCAGATTTTGTACATGGGCATACATACTTTTACTTAGATGACTTTCTATAGTATATACATATGGTATTTAAGTGTGTGTAGAATTACATGGCACTATGCTTGGCCTTAAACAAATATCAGGTAATTCTTATTTCTTTCCTCTTCTCTGTCGATGCGATGAGAGAAGGGAAATTGGGAATGTTTAAATGTAGTTCTGTTTAAATGACCTGAGAAAAGAATTAGGGGATGAATATAAATATTTTGCATGCTGGATACGTGGAGATGGTAATGAGAGAAAGGAAGCAAGCTGGACAGACTGTGAAAGGCCAAAAAGAAAGGCAAAATGTGGTGTGCACGGAAGAAGAGCTAATCTTGCCTCACAGGGACGATTCAGGATGATCATAGCCCTTCTCCTCTAACCTGGACCTACGAGAAGTGAAAATCACATTTACTGAGTACCTCTTGCTAGCCAGATGTGCTTAGACCTTTTTCTTACCTTATCTATTTAAAACATTCTTCATAAACACCTCGTAGCTGACCACCACCACAACCAAAGAATTCTACACTGTGGGCATTTTGAGTCCTGTTGGCAGAAAGGTGAGATTCTGAGAAGTGGGACAACTTACTCATTCTAGCATGTCCATTTGCAAAGGGGCAGCCCTGGAGTCCCACAGCGGCATGTCCACCTTGAAATCCAGAGTCCTGCCTTAATCTTCTGTGTCAAGGCGCCTCAGCAGAGAGGGAGAAATAAAAGCATAGCCCGTTTAGTCTAAGTTGGGTTTCCTGTTCGAAGATATTTCAAAGACAGGACTCGGCCCCAAAGGAAAGTGCTTTGCTTTTGTATCTAGCTTGTTTCTTTATCTCCAAATTCTTGCCATACACCTCATAAGCAAAGGTTTATGAAACACGGGCAGGCGCACAGAAACTCTCTCTTCCAGCTTTCGGAGTCTTGCTGATCTTCTCTGTCGCCCCCCAGGTACCTCCTAGGTGAGCCCAGGTTCAGTCAGTTGCAGCCCCCCAGCCGCGTTCGCCTTTTGATTTACGTAAAAGGCCTCCTCATAAACCATTCCCATCCTGTGCCCTGGAGAACTGGCATCCAGCCCCACGGCCTCAGAGGCATTGTCCCTCCATGTTAATCCAAGTGAAGACCATCTTCACTCCTCAGATTACGCTTGTTGACCTTCAGCGGTGGTCATGACGTCTTTCTCTTATGGATAATAGATGCAGAGTTGCCTCTAGGCCTTCCAATTTGTCACATATTTATAAAGATTGTGGCAAGTCCTTTTTTTGAATGTTTTGAAGTTTATTGACAAATCCTTCCAAACTATAACTATGAATTACGTTTTGTTTACTGGAGCACAAATATGAAAAGGTGAAAAATAATAATTGATTAAAAAATTAGTTAAGTCACCAGTAACTATGTCAGAGCATATATTACTCTGGACAACTGGAATGTGTATGCATCGATGCATTAGCTTCCTTGTGTTATTGTGGTAAATTTTCACAACTTAATGGTTTAAGACAACACGAATTTATCTTACAATTCTGAAGGTCAGAAGTTCAAAATTAGGTTGGCAGGGCTGTGTGCCTTCTGGAGATTCGAGGGGAGATTGGTTTCCTTCCTTTCCTTTTCTGGCATCTGGAGGTTGCCTGAAATCCTTGGCTTGTGGCTCCACAACACTTCATTTATGCTTCTGTTGTTCAATTTTCTGCTCTTACTCTGACCCCCATCTTTCTCTGACAGGAATCAGATGTGTTTACATTGGACCCACCCTGATAATCTAAGGAAATTACACCTACTCAAGATTTCTATTTTAATCACAGTCGCCAAGTCCTTTCGCTAGGGAAGATAACACATTTGTATGTTCTAAGGACTAGACTGTGATGTGAGTATCTTTCGGAAGAATTATTCTACCTAAAAAAATCAGGGAGAGGCAAAGACATTTTGGAGTATTGAGGTACTGTGTAGATGACGGAAGAAAGAAGCCAAAATACAGGTTCCATTAATACTCAACAGTGATATTGCGCTAGGGCACTGGAGAAGTGTGTTCTTGGTGAAATATACATTGGAAAAGATAAGTAGATTAGATTCAGTCTGCTCAAGTTCTGTTGGGTAGACTAATGAAGGCTCCTCTCATAGGCTGTTATGAAAAATTTGGTGATAGAAACTCAACTTGAAATATTAGTTGTTACTCATGTATCATTATTATAGATAAAATAGCATGAAAATATCTACGTCACACTAACCTATATGCACAAGAATACACACACATAAACATGTATCACTAGTATATTGGTGTGTATACATGTATATACAAATCAGGTATGTTCAATTAAGAATGAAACTCCAAAGATTTTCTGAATTGTGACTTTAAGGAATACAATCAGTCCTGTATTATTTTGAACATCAAGGGGCTGCAGTATTAGACGTGTCCTGCTCGTCTTGTGTTCCCTTGGGTCTCGCCTGTCACTCTATACGGCTCACCAGCACATTGTTTAGTGAATGCGCGTGTCATCCACTGGACAGTGTGACGTCATCAGAAACACCTCGCATTCAAAAATGTTTCCGTAGCCCAGTATTTATTACTGAAGTCAAAAGATAGGTATGCATAAAAATTTTAAGCCCATATTTGTAGGTTAAAATGTGCTCTTTTTTTCAAGTATGGTATTTAAATACCTGGAACAAGGATTTCATAACAAAAGGGCAAGCTAACCTTACTAAATGCTGATTACTCAGTATAAAACAGAAAAGGAAATAAAGCATTTTTATAAAATGTATCAAATCCTAAGAGTGCTGTTAAACTCATTAAAGAAAAAATGAAGTTAGAGAAACTGGTCTTATTTTTTTTCACTCCCAGTAGAGTTCATTTCTACTTCCACAACTAAGCCAAGGTCACATTTAACTCACTTCAATTTCACCCAGTGCACAAGCTAATGTCAATAGCGCAGCTGCCACGCAGAGCTAAAGACTGATGGTTAGACAAAGCCATTTACACAAGGCGGGTCTTTCATCTTCTCTCAGCCAGCGACATAAGAAAGCACTGAGGTTATTCTCAACCAGAGACGGAAACCGGCGTATTAGAAAGAATGTTATTCTCCTTAGCTGTCACACAAAGGATCTGAAGAAATGTAGAAATGTTTTTTTTCCTCCTCCCCCCTCTGGTCATCTGGGGAGATCACAAAGTGACTCTAATAGCCTTCACTCTGAAATTTTCACATGGTTTAAGTGATTGCCAAGTCTGATATTTTCCATTTACACTTCATTGCCATCAGAAAAAGAAAAAAAAATCAATATACCTACCTACTCAAGTGTGTCACAGGATGAGCTTATAAAAGAAGACATCCGTCTTTTTAGGGCATGAAAAATATACTTATTCAAATATATCTTATTTAAAATGACATAAATTGCAGTGGTTAGTCAAGATTCAATTTCCTCTAAAATATAAGATTTAAAATATTCCTTGACTTGCCAGGAATCAGAATCCTTCAAATTGTTGATATATACAGATGTACTTGTTTTCTGATGTAAGTCATTCTGGCTGTATTTTATTTGAGTGCATTAGTGACTACATTTATTAATTTCACAAGAACTAAGCATCTCATTTTATGAGACTGCACAAGATAGTAGTTTTTTTTTCCCCCCTTCTTCTTGGGAAATAATTCTATTTTGAACCTTACTTTTCTTCTAGTTTTACATCTTAGAAAAAATGAGAATGTTTCTTTATATTATTCTGATAATATTGTACATTAAGATTCTGTTCTGTCTTAACTTATTTTAACTATTAAACTTCTTTATGCAGAAAAGGTGTAATGAGTTCAGTATAACATTTCAAGTGCTTTTGTTAAAACCAGAGGTAATTTTAACTGTCAAAGGAACATCCATGTCAGATTGGTCTTTCAATTAAAAAGTCTCATGTCAAGTTTGAGTGCAACGACTGTGTGTTATATACATGCTCTGTATTGCGGGTATTTGGAAACCTCCCTTTCAGGAGTTCCAGGGCTGAAATACACGGTAAAAGAGAAAAAAGGACAAGATTGGTAGCTGTGCCCTAGATTTCCTGAGTTAATTCACCGCTCAGCGGTCTCCTTTCCAGACACCTTGCTGGGGTATACAGCCCCACTCGGTGTGGCAAGAAACCGAAAGGACCAATACAATCCTTCCAAATTCAGACATAATATTCACTGTCACCTGTTACGGAGCTCTGAAACAGTGACAGAATCTTCCCCTTCCCACAGCGACAGTACTGGTAGGTCTGCAGGTTTTTATAATTGTCTCTGGTAGCTCAGTCCCTAACCTCAAGACAAGAATGGGGAGCCGACAGAGGGAGAGAGAGGAGAGCAGAATTCTGTGCCTGGGGTCACTCTTGGACTCAGTTCCTCTTGTGGCAACGCAACACACTAATAATTTGAGTTGCTGGGCCATCCCCCACAGTTACAAGTATTTCAAGGTCAATTTATCAATTTAACAGCTTCATCTTCTTAATCGCTAAACTTCTGTCTCTTTGAGCTTGTGCTGAAAGACTGTGGCTGCTAATTAAAATGGAGCTTTACTAGCAAGTACACAAATTAGATCCTGTCAGTAAGTTTATTCTAACTATTGGTCATTTCTAAATGCCTTTTTAATCCCCTAATTTTTACATTAAAATTCAAAAGCCTAACAATCTTAATCACCCCTACATCAAATTCATCATTAAGAACAGGAAGCCAGATGGTATAATTTTGATTTACCGGACTTCAGCGTGAATTAATGTACTGAGTGCCGATAATGAATACATCAAACCTGATATTGCAGAAACCTATGAATCTGGCATGTTAAATTAATAACACACTCTGCACAATGAAAGCATGTAAGCTCATATAAAACTGAGGAGTAATGGGCCCTTTTATTTTAAATGGTCTTTATTAGCCTTCCGTTTTGACTCTTAAGAAAAAGATGAGCATTTTGTTTAGTGGTATCCTTGTGCCTTGTTCAACTGTTTTTTTCCCCAATATAAAACAACGTGAATGAAATCAGGATGATTAATAACAAAGCTGGTCCTGAGAAATTTGCTTCCAGGATTCTCAGAATAGCTGCTAGTTCTGCATTTATTTTGAGAATTGTACATATTAGAGAGAGTTGGGAAATTTCTGTAAAATATTATGTACCGTAAAATAGGATGTTACTGTTTTCTTAAGCTGAATAAATGGCTCATAATATATATGCCTGGGAACCACTCTTACATATTAAACTTTTTTTTAAAGCAGACACATGCTATTTATTCCTTTTTTCCCCATTACTCCTAAATGTGTATGTTTCATTCCCAGAAATAAAATAGAATCCATATCTGGTCATGCAAGTCACGTGTGCAAAAGACTGTCCACAATTGGTGACACAGAGTTGTTTAGCATAAACAACTTAGTGACACCCACAGTAAGTTAAAGCTGTTGTTTTGTGATAATATTTATTCATATCTCTGATGATTTATTTACATATTTTTATAAAATGTATTCTTATTTGGTTGACTTGCAGATAATTTCAATTTTTATTAACACTCAAAGATTAAAAATCAAACAGATTCATCAATTAAGTGTAAAAAAATCTGTGGAGTAACTCAAGCCTTAAAATATAGTATTTTTTGGCAACTTGGAGTTCATATAAAATAGTGTCGTCCAGCAGAGCAAAAAATATGTATTATTTCCACCTGAATTTTCTAAAGCAGAATTTATTAAGTCAAATCGTGGCTGCTCTGTGAGAAGGCCGGGGTGTTTTTCTTCCACACGAAAGGCAAGATTACAAATCGGCTGTCCGGTCTGAGCCTGCAAATGGTCCAGTGTAATATACTTTGTAAATGAAGTCTTCTAAACGCTTGAAGTGGTTTTGCTTCATATTCCTAATACATATCAATAGACAATGTGGAGATCCAGAAATGTGGCGGGGAGCAATCTTTGCTTTTGACTTGACACTATCTATAATGGTATTTGAAGAAGGTGAAAATGCCTATTTTACTTTTAAAGTGGTGATAGGTGACCAAACGCAGCAGGTTAACAACATCAGCTGCTTCTGAGCTGCGGGGACCCTCGTTTTTCACTGCTGTGTGGGTTCACCGAATATTTCAAGCAGCCTGACTCTGAAATGAAGACAGTGCCACAAATAGGATAATGTTCAAAAAAATGGTACAAACCTTACCCTAAGTGCTATTTTCTAGATAACATTGCTCATTGGTTCAATCTCTACTCACACTTGTGAGACAGTGTAGAGGATAATTTGTATCTCTTAGAGATACAGGACTAAGATTTATTGCAGAAAAGGGAAGGGATGTATTAGTGCTTTATCTTAAGGGGAGGGAAAATAAAAGCACTTTTGAGGCTCCTGGTATTTATTTTTGTGACTTAGCCTTCAAAAATTCTGCGTTTTAATAAAGATTAGGCTTTTAAGAAGGACACCTTTAAACCTTACATCAATTTGAATGGAATAAGTCGGTTATTTCTGGCTGAAAATTTTTCTTACTCTTAAATCTCTTTAACTGAAGCTCATTTGACAAACCTATTATAAAATGAATAAATGCAGCACTGTGTGATTTGTCCACTGTCAACATGTTAACACACTTTATTTGAAGGTAGATTGATGGAGGGTGGCTGAAGGAGTTTACCCTCCTGAGTTAAAGAATAGAAAACCCTTTTTTCTCAGTTTTTTCCTTTTTTTTCTTAGAAGTTCACAAGAGTAGATATACAATTATCCTCGACTTGCTGATGCAAAGGAACAGAGCATTTAGTTTCTTGTCACTGTCTCTGAAATTCCTAAAGGTACAATTAGCATTTCATTTGACATAATGTTGAAAGGTTCATAGATTGATCTTCCCTAAAATGCAGCAAGAATTTTTTGAAATGCAAATTTTGACATTTATTAACTTTTATTCCAGATCTGTTTATAGACTGTAAAACTGTGCATACATTTAACTCGAAGAAGCTAAAAGGACAATGTTTAGGTGGATACTCTGTGTTATAATAAAAGTCTATTTTATTGTTTCAACAATGAAATTTTTATTATCAGAGATTTATGATATCAGCACAGCAGTTTTTACTGCATGATTCACAGTGTTTTTATAGATGTATATTCAACAAAACAAGGAGAAAAATTGTACTGCAGAACTCTCTCTCAGGAGTGCATTTCCCCATTGAAATAATGTCAGCAGTTTTCCACCTTCAAAGCCCTATGTTTTCAAATCAATTAACAATTCTAATTGTGCAGGAACAGTTGTTCACTTAGCTTGGCAAATGGGACAGGAAACATTATTTCCTTTCTTTGCCTAAAATGAAGACTTTCATCTTCTGAACCATATTTAACATATAAAAAACACATGACCCAAAAGTTAAACAGTTTGAAACCCAGTCACTTTGCCAGTGTCTTCTGCCTATTGGTGTGGCCTCCATTAATTTTCCAATCCTTCTCCAACCTTGCTGGAAGCCTGGAGTAATAACAATTTTACATCTGTGTGTGGACAAACCATCTTCGGATTCATTTAGACTTTTCTGTAATCAAATCTCTTTCTAGCCAGGCAGTTGGAAGAGTTATTACTTTTCTGAGGTAGCGCCACACACATTGGCTCTGACCCGAGTTGCGACACTCGAATGCAGATCCGTATCAGCCAGTTGGAAACAGCTGACAGGGCAGTGTGGAGGAGCTAGGTCTGCTGTTTCACTTAAAGTCCTAATGTCATTTCCACTTAAAAAAAATTTTTATTGGGATTAAAGTGCAGCTTGTAAGATATTGGACACTGTGGTTCATAAAACAAGGAACACATGCAATCTTAGAAGACATTATTAAATATGTACAGTTTAACCTTTTCTTTTTTACAAATGTATATTTGAGTTATAGCTCATAATGTCTGTCCATATTTATAAAATACATAAATGGTATGATTAAAGGAGGAGATCTTCAGCACTTCAGCTTCAGTGAAAAAATGTGCTTTATTATGTTTTCAGTAGCTTCTGAGATTATTCAAATAGATACTTTTAGAAAGATGGTTTACATTCTAGAATGATTAAAAGGCCCCCAACAAAATAAGGATTTCCTGATTTCCTCCCTCTCCAGTTTTTAATTTACTATACTCGCTTGGATGAGCCTCAGTGTGAATGACCTATGGCTCATTATTCCATTTCGATCAGACTGGTTTCAAAGCACACAGATGCTATTTTTAACTCGTGAGGATCCTAAAATTTCTTAATCACAGTTCTTTAAATATTATGCTATTGCAAGTAAACATTTAGGTCAATCATTTCACCCAATAAAAATTAAAATATGTCATTCGTCTTCACAGAGATCAAATGGGCAGTCAAACTGTGGGTAAACCAATCCACTGGTGTATAGACTGTGTTCTCTCGGTGGAACTTCCACAGCTGACTGAAGAGGGATGCGTTTCCCCGCCCGATCTGGCTTAACAGAAAAGTACAAAATCACATTTTGGTCTGTTGGATTTCAGTGCTTCTGAAAATAGCTCAAGATCATCAGTCAAAATCCCTTGGGCCAATAAGTAGTAGCAAATTCCAAGGCAATGTAATGGATAAGAAAGTACATTTCCATGCATATTTTCTAGTAAACATTGAAAATAAATAAAGGGGAAAATTTGTACAGATGTATTATTATCTTCTCATTGTGCTATAAATGAAAGGAACTTGATACTTTTCACCATGTCTATGTGTTTGAAAGGAAGTATTTGTTGCCTACTCATATACTTTTATATGTGTATACATCTTCACAACCTTCAAAATCTTATTCAAATGCAAGTTTATGAGCGAAGATTTCCAAGTGAGGAATGAACAATCTTTTTTTCCCTCTATTTATATAACATTTAAAAAATGTCAATGTAATTGGACTTACCACTTTGACTTCAAATCATTCCTGTTTGTGCGTTATATGCCAGATTTCACCGAGAGCCCTTTGAGGGGTCACACTATATTTTATACAAGTATGCACCCTCCTTTCCCAGGGTGTTGTGTGCAGAGTGTGCTGCACAATAAAGCACTGAATGACTGAGTGCACAAGCAGATGGTCATACAGGGCTAATGCATAGCAGGTTTCTCGACCTCAGCACTGTTGACATTTTGGACTAGCTAATTCTCTGTTCTGGGGGCTGTGCTGTGCCATACAAGATTTTAGTACCATCCTTGAACTCTACTAACCAGATGCCGGTAGGACCCTTCCCCCAAGTTGGAAAAGCCAAGAGTTTTCAGACATTGTCAGATGTCCTCTAGGGGATAAAATCATCACTCCTTCCACATTTAATGCCTCCAATATAAATGTACATGTACGTTTATGTGTATGTGTGTACATGCACATATCTCCAAAATGCAGAAGGAAGCCATAAATTATGAACACAATCTAAGAAATAGTTAGTCCCGTCAAATCATCTATTGGTCATAGTCACAAACCCTCATGGCCGTATCTTTTGCACCTCCACATCTCTTCCTAGGTTCCCACTTAAGCGTTCATTTCCAGGCTTCTGCTGAAAAATGTTCTCATTCTATTCAGGTGCTGTGAGCTTTCTACCCACATTCACTTTCCCACATGTGATTTTGAGAGCAATGTCTAAGTAGTAAAATGAGCTTGGCTTGGATTGAGTAAGTGAAATCAGTGTTGCACCAAGATACATATTTCGAAGAGCAACAAAAGTGTAGCTATGTAGCTTTCATGGAGTTTGGTTTGTATTATTTACAGTTTCTTGATTTACACCTAGGTATATCTGTATTTGAAAGTATTTTTAATACTGAGTAAAACACTAATGAAGAAATGGAGTAGTAAATGTGGAGATTTCAACAAAGAAATTATATCTGAGGGAAGAGAAACCAAGACAAAGAGAAAATCAGGAGGAAGGGAGAAATAGGGAATGTCTCATCAATAAAAATTAGTCATGCTTTGTATGTCTTCCATATTTTTTCATAGTTTCTCTCTAGCTGGAGCCAGATGCTTTTATCATTCTCTCAGCCTACTCATCAGACCATTCCTTGCCCTTCTTCCTCCTTTATAACTTTTAACATTATTACTAGTGTGGTTATTTTATCATATTTTAAAATATCATTATACTGTGCCTAATGACAGAAAGAAACCATATGATTTTAAATGGGGAATGCATAAAAATGGAAGTTTTGGGAGTAATTACAAGAAAAATAAATGTAATACAAACCTTGAATAGATAGTCAAAATTACTTATGTATTAATTTAGTCATTATTCTCTGAGAGAGAGAGACAAAGAGGAGAGAGAGAAAAATAAAAGTGGCATATACAGATTTTAGCAATAGGTCAGATACACTACCTTAGACTTAATAGGGAAAACAAAGTGAAAGAAGGGGGAGGGTAAGGCAAAAGTAGCAGAGATTAGTAAACAACATATATCTCAACAAAACTTATATACTCACTGGAAATGGATCTCAAAATTACTTCTACCTTTCTTGGAGGTGAAAAGGTAATCATCATGGACAAGATTCAGTGTCCTTTAGAAGAGAAAAAGATCATTACTTAGGAATAGCAGAATGGTATTTTATTCTGACATGAGAGAAACATTTATCCTTTTAGGAATGTGGATTAATTATAATAATAAAGAACTAAAACTAATCTTGTACTTTTTAACAGCTAAATAATAATTGATATGCTGGATCATATATGTCCTCTCAAAAGCATAGAATATAAACTTAACGGGAAAGAAGAAAATATTTCCCTGTCACTAAATTATAGGAAAAATTTGTCACAAGAATGCTCATGTAAGAGACTTCAGGTTACGTGATGTTCAAAGTCTTCCACTAGCTTTTGCAAAAGATACAGAATGGCTCTCCAAATGGATGAATGACTATTCTTCAAAAATGACCTTTTATAAAAGCTGAGGGCATAAAATTAAATCATAATTCAGTGAAGGCAGTTTTCCAGAAAATAAGATAATATAGTCCAGGTATATTACTTTCATATGCCCTCACCTAGGTCAGTAATAGCATTTCAAGAACTTTGAAGAGATAGAAAGTTAACATCTCTTAGATCAATGGTCCTCAAATATTTTCTGTCCCAACCAGTGCTGATTAACTCAGCAGGAAAAGCGTGGGGGAAAGAGGAAGAGAATAAAGCAGAAAAACTGGAAATACACTCTTTTAAGTTCTGCAAGTACGTAAACGTCGCTATTCTGAACAGTTTCTTTTCTTCAGACTATTGCAATTATTCAAATTTTAAGGTAATGTCAATGGAGACCACGATATTATCAATGTTTTGGGTTTCTAATGGCTTCAGTAAACCCAAGGAATGGGATTTTCTTCCATCTATAGCAGCAGTGAAGATACAGTTCTTGATCTGGGCCGCTGTGGCTGGTGGCAGGTGAGGAACTTGAGAGAATGAGAAGGGACAAAATTGGGGGATGAAGTCTTCTGCGGTATCCGGTTTTTGGCGGTCCATGTAGGAACTGCAGATGCATTTAATTCTTGAAAGCTTCCCTGTGCTGCCGATCTCCATACTTACTTTACAAACACTGTTTTTCTCTCAAAAATCAGCACCTTCACTCAGTTTTTGGCAAATGGTCCCTCGTAGCCAAATTAAAGCTGAATTTCCTCGCAAAGGCCTGAACCTTCTGAATCACTGACTAAGTAAAGGTGCACATCTCTTACCAACTTCTGAAGCAGCATCTTCGATAATTCTTGAAATGTTACGGGTTCCACAGATGGCCTTGCTCAGGTTTTGGGAAATTCACTGTAGGCAGTGTGGAAGTGTCTGAACAAGGCCTCATTTTTCTCAAAAAACACCTGTAACTCTTCTGAAATGCACATGAGCCTAGATAAGTTTTAGGCACCTAAATCACACACACACACACACACACACACACACACACACACACACACAGGTAAAAGAAGTAATTTTGAGTAATATTTCCTTATAACTGATTTTCCAAAATAAATCAGTTGTGGAATGTACCCTTTCTTGACAACTGGTACCCTACGGTGGATATAGAGCAAATAGGGTTTAAAATTCATGAACCAAGCTAGAATCTTTTTTTAAAAGATAGGAATATAATGTGTTCTTCCTTATTGCTATTTCTTCTTCTCTACTCTGAGTAAACCAGAGTTATTAAATCAGGAAAAAGACTCTAGAGTAAATACTACAAGAAGATGGGCAGATTTTATGATTCTTGTCACCCTTGTGAGAGTCTTATTACCACATACCCTTATATTTGAGTTTGTATTTGCACAAGTAACTGAAATTCTGGTATTGTTTTTAGGGTTTCTCAATTTACACTCAATATTTCAAAACTCAGAGTTAATGCCCAAATGTTAATTTATAATATTATTGGAAATTATCATTATTTCACATTACAGCTAAATTAGAGGATCCTACTTATATTAAAGTATGCTATTCTTTTAAAAAACTAAGTATTTGGAAAAAATAAAGGAAGTACATAATTATTTTATGTTCACAGTTTGGATTTTTAGTTTACATTTTGAGTTGGAAATGAAAGACTGACAGAGCCTTTTATGGAGACAGGAAATACCGAAGGAAAATTGGGATTTTAGTTTAAAACGGGGTCCATACCTTCTGTCTCAATCTCAGTTCTCTGTGGTTTTTTTTCCCCCATATAACTGTGTTTCTGTATCTTCTCCATCCACAGTATTTCTAGTTTCTGTCTCCCTGGCTTCAGTTAAAGCTCCTGCTTTTTTACCTCTCATTTGCTCCGGACACTGAACAGGACATCCACACGAGCGCCCTTCTGAATAGGACCTTGGTCCAGTCATTCCAGATCAGAAAGTTTTTCAACCTTGATGTCTGGCTGGCATTCCGCTGCATTTCCGTGACCTCTGTGAATGCAGAGTGGTGATGACTGGATGGACCCTTTCCAGGGATGGCTTTCTACGGGGCTGACTCTTACTCCCTTTCGCCCCCCTTCCTTTCCCAGATTCCTCCCTTCCTCGCGCCCACAGGCTACACTCCTGAAAGCCTACGCTGCTGACAAAGCGGGGAAATCTTTGGATAGGAAGGAAACCATACAGAATTAAGAAAAATAGGTGAAAATCATTCAGAAATAATAAGAATGCAGCATTTTTAGTGAAAAGGGGGGCCAAAGAATTTGAGAAATTTAAACTTCAGAAAGTATGCAGAGTATACATACACAGCGACATAAATAACTGAGAAGGAAAGTCTCACTTTGTCAAACTACAAGCAAAGAAATCGAGAGTAGCGTTGATCGTTACAAGGGAAATGATTTCTTTGTTGACTTATGTACACTTAATAAAAAATATTTTAAAGGTAGAATTTTTATAATATATTTTTACCTCCTGTGATGATTGCTCTTCCTTCTTACAATACCTGCAATTGAGGAAATACTCTAAGCAAGGCATGATTTTTTCTTGGTAGGTCAGAACCAAGTGTTACAGTAGCCTCTTAATAAATGTCAATTACCTCACCTTCTCCTGGAACCTGGTATTATGCTAATAGCATCTTGAATATTCATAGACACATATAATGTTTCATCAGGAAAGGAAATTAGAGCTGTTCCCACCCAATCCCCTCTGATAAAGATGAAGACATTGTGGTTCAGAGACTGGAAGTGGCATGCTTGAGGCTACCCAGCAAGTTAAAACTAAAGACCAGGAGCTAAGTATTGATGGACGGGAGTAGCACAAACCTCGAAAACTGTGATTTAAGGAGACGACACATTCAAGAGCAAGGTGATACATTCTGGGGCAAATGATTGTTCCTGGTCTGGAGAGGTAATGCAGTTGCAAAGGCCAAATTAGAGGCTCAGAGACATAAAATGTATAAAGTAGGGTGGTGGCACAATGCGGCGTTTTGAGAAAGTTGTGCGTTTTCTTCTCCCACTGAGGGCTGAGAGTCTCTACTTGTGTACCCACTTTATTCTTGATTCAGTGTACAACACTCTTCTCTACCGTCGAATGCTTGCTACTCTGTCCCAGTGAGTTTCTCCCGTGTCTTCTCATCAGTTGTATTTATTCTCCAGGAAGACCACTCTGCTTCCAGGCTGTCTTTATGTTATCTTGAAGCACATGTCAGTTTTCTCTGCCCGTCTTCTCTACCTGGCTTCTGTACCTCTGCAGCCCTTCCCGTCTGTTCCCATTCCTTGATGGTCACACTTCACTTTGGAATATTTGTTAGGTTTCACATGGTCCTTAAACTCTTTTTTGAAGGATGGATAATGCTTTTTTTTTTTTTTTTTTTTTTACCTTCATTAAATAAAGCTCTGAAATCCAAACTCGCCAACAGGTATCTTTCCCAACTAGGGCAGGGAAGAACTATCTTTGCTTATTCATGTATAATTTTCATAGCTACTACTTTTAGAGATGTAGTAGTCATTTCTCCCTATTGCTTGGTTCTGAAATTTGTATATTTAGCAGAAAGATATTTGTAGTAATTATTTTCTTGTTTTGAACTATTTTCCTAACACTGACTTCAACTTCCATACCCTAGAGGCCCAGCATGTCTTACTTTGAACCGGTGAGGCCTGTACAGCACATCAGGGTTAGACACATACCGAGTAATTGCTGCGCAGTGCACACTGCGCCACGAATCTTTCTCATTAGACTGATTTGAGCCGAAGTGGGCTGAGAGTCTAGACTGGGGAAAGGTGTGAGCTGGTGACCCATCTGTCCTCTGGAAGATCAAGCAACTGATTTTGTGAGCCAAAGAGCTAGTTTAGAACCAGTAAGCAAATGAAGTAGGTTTCCTGAGGCAGGAAGGGAAAGCCTGCTTCAGAGGCTGCATGACAAACCATGTGCCTGAACTGGGAAGAAAATTACTTGACTCTATCACACACCACTGTGTAGCTTGAAAGATCGGAGAAGCCATGAGCTGAGGAGAGCAGGGGCTAGGAGAAGAGTTTTCTCAGAGAGAGAGAACAAAAGAGGTAACGAAGAGGTTCCATGAGCCAAGCGTGAGGTAAGACAGAGACAGGCTCTCGGAAAACCTGCAAGGATTTTGCAGGCAGACCGTGGTCATTTAGATGGGCTCCAGTTGCCATAAATGCTAGTATTATCTCATTTGTTTCAGTAAAGAACAGGACAGGGGACACATACATTACACCTTTTAATTCTTTCTTTTGAGAATAGGATTATTATCTTCATTTTCAGATGAGGAACTACATGCTTAGCTAGATTAAATATTTGGTCAAAGTCACACAGTTAGTTAATGGTGATTGTGGGATTCAAATGTAAGCCTTGGTGACTCCCCACACAAGTGTTCCTTGTGACCATCCCACATTGCTTCTGACTGCTTGGAACTTGATTTCTGATGAGTTATATATTCCAGGTTAACGGTTGGCCATAATAGAATAAAGGATACATAACACCTCCAATTATTTATTCATTTATTGCGTAGAACTGCAGGAAGCATGCGGGCTTTGAAGTCAGGCACACCCGAGCTCGGATCCCAGCATTATTATTTACTACCTACACACCCTTGGGAAATTGCTTTTCTTTCCTGATCCTTGGTTTACTTGGTAGTCCATCAAAATATTAATATTTCTTTGAATAGTGCTGTAAGACTTAAATGAATGTATCATTGATGTTACAGCACCTGGTACAGTCTATAGCAGGTTCTCAGTGAATGATTGCTAATTTTATTACTGGCATTTCCTACGGTTTTCCCTGAATTCCTTGAATGTACGAGAGAAACCATGTGGAATCCGTCAGGGTGCAATACCAACAGATCGCCTGTTAGTGCTGTCATTTCTCAATTCATCTTGCTTTCTCCCTAACATGTCATTTTTTTCTTTCCATATAGAAAATAACATATGGGAACGCGTTGTTTTGACTCCTGCTAGGAAGCAAATCATATCTTCTTTTTCTGTAAAAGGAAGGAGATGATATTAACCTACATCTTTTTATCTTTGCCAAGTACTCACATTATGTGTTTATCGACACTTGAGAGTTTTTTTTTAAAGCACCTCTTTCTGTGGCTAGAAAGTGTTTTCTTCACTTGAAAGGACATCAAAGAGGCATTTCAGTATAAAATTCACTGAGTTTTTTTTTCTCTTAACTATGCATTGTCATGAGACCATATGGCCATAAATGATTTAGTTTTTCATGAAAAATGGTTTTAAATCAAGAATGAAATCTGCTAAAAAGAATTTGCATACTTGATGAAAAATAAAGGCAATAAAATGTTTAATCTGGCTGTGAGAAGTGTACTGGGATTTCCTAAGCAGGCCTCGTATAATGAGGAAGTATGTTTTCATTATGACTGTTGCAGTATCGGTGGCATGGAAATTTGGCCTCTTTAGATGGTGCTACAGAAAACTGGAGCGTAAACAGTGTTCACCTTACAATTCAAGCAAATCTGCACATATGGAACACTGGTACACTAAAACCTGCCAGCGCTCATGTGAATAAGGAGCTCGCCGGGAAAAGAGACTAAAGGAAGAAATGGGGACGTGGACTTGAGTGTTAGGAGAGTCTGATCATAACACTGTGTGCTTCATCAATAAGGACTAGGAAGATTTAGCTGTAACGTAAGTTCAAGTAAACATGTGAAGAACAGTTGGGAAAGAGTTTGAGTTTGTTGAACCAGAATGAATTTGGCCTAAACCAGCCTCTAGAATTGGGTAACAGGTTTGGTTCAAAGCAGTCCCTGAATATGGCAAACCAAACCATAGCTTGATGTGTAAACAAATTGTAACCTAAGCTAACAGTATATCCTGGTAACTAAGCAACCATGCCAGCCATAACAATGGAGCTTCGGCCAATCACAAGTTGCAACTCATCGGACTACATCCCTGTAAGACAAAGACTGACTATAACCAATCAAGTTGTTTCTGTGTATCACAGTGTATCACTGGCTCTAATTATAACCTGTACAGGGGTGGGGTCTGTGCCTTCTGAATCAACTTTGGTCTGGAATTCTTTCTGATTCTAAGAAATTTTGTCCTCCCCCATTCAACGTTTTGATAATGAACGGGTCTCAATTTTTCTTTTATCAAGGTACTTGGGGTTCCTAAGGAATGGATGTGGTAGAGCAAAAATTACCATGATGACTGCAGTTTACCACAGAATGCTATCATAAGTAACATATTGAATTTTTTCCTGCTTAAATAACCTAATAAATCATGGTATAAGTAAATGCAGTTCTTAGCTGTACACTTTCTTTCGTGGGTATACCGCAGGTCAAAGCACATTCAGACTTCATTGTATCACCACTTTGCATTCGTAATGAGACACAGCATTGAAAAAATACCACGAAAGGAAAAAGTACAAAGAACATAGCAACATTGATTGTTCCAACTCCTAATTGAGTTATTTAAAAAGCTTATTGTTTAAATTATTGCATCATTTGGAGAATAGTTGGTTCTTGCAATGAGGTTTGTTCTGTAACATTCAAGAACCCATCCAATAACTATGAGCAGAAATGTGGCTAATTCCACCTCTGCCATGTACCTTGGATAGAATCCCTCAGAATGTAACTACCTTCAGGTAGACTCCACACAGAATTTCACAGAGCTGCGGTAGATGTATTGAGTCAGCCTTACGGTCCATATTTAAAAGATTATCAGAATACTGTATCATTTTGCTGGAATTCTATCAAACTTTAACTGAGCTAGACAGTTACAACACAACTTCAAGGCTCTCAAAGACAAGAACGTTCTGAACATGCCACAGGTAAGAGGAAGGTAAGGAGACACAGTGACTAAATGTAAGGAGGTATTTTGGACAGAGAAAAGGAGAAACAGAGAGAAGGAGTCTAAGAAATTCCTGATGAATTGTGAAACTTAGTTAATAGCAATGCTGCAATGTTGGCATCTGAATCTTTTTGAGGTACTGTGCTGGGGATTGAATCCGGGACCTTTACACTGACCTACAACTCGAACACGTCTTTATTTTGAGACCAGGCCTTGCTAAGTTGCTAAGTTGCCTAGACTGGGCTCAAACTTGCAAACTTTCTGCCTCAACCTCCTGGCTCAACCTCCGAGTGCCGAATTATGTGGCATCTTAATTTTGACAAACATACCATAGTCATATAAGATACTGCTATTAGGGGAAACTGGGTGAGGAATATGTGAGAATACTTTGTACTATCTTTGCAATTATTCTGCAAATCTAAAATTATTCCATAGTTTGAATGTTATCAAAGCCCCAAA
Organism: Hystrix cristata; assembly: GCA_004026905.1. NCBI lineage: Eukaryota > Metazoa > Chordata > Mammalia > Rodentia > Hystricidae > Hystrix > Hystrix cristata. The sequence continues at coordinate 34,131 of PVJO010002242.1, read as the reverse complement.
CCAAAACAAAACAAAAGCTCTTAGATGAGGTCTGAGATGAACAAATTCTGCATTAATTTAGGTCACAGTGTGAAAACACTATTTTCTATTTTTATTCAACATTAGAGCCTCACAAAAGACTCTTGATGGGTCCTCTTTCCCCCTACTTTTTATAAATAGCCTTCCTACTCCTAACTCACTCCTGATGTCTTCAGAAATATGAAAACCACGCAGAGTTGTTTGTGGGTTTTGGTGGAGACTCTACAAATCTCTGCATAAAGTTTTCTTCGGGCTTGTGCTAATGTATTCACGTAGTGATCACTTATCCTGAGCCTGCTGTGTCCATAGCAAATTGTTAACACTAGGGATACAAAGAGGAATCAAATGAGATGCTTGCCCACAGGAAGATGTGTTATAGTTGATGGGTACACGATTCATAGAGACAGAGGTAGAAAGGATACAGTGGAGTCCAGAGAAGGGAAAAGATACTCCTATAGCCAGAAGGAGAAGGCCATGCAGGACTCTCATGGAAAAGCCCTTTGAGCTGAGTTTTGACATAGTGCTCATGGGAAGAGGACAGTGGCCAAGAAGGTGAGCAGAGGAGAGGGAAAGTCCCCAGGCAGTGGGCAGTGAGTGCCAAGCACTCTGGCAAGAAACCCAGAATCTGGCTGAACCTTCTCACGTTAGTGTTAGAGAGAGAAGGAGGTTCAGTGAGGCTAAAGAGCCAGAGATAACTCCAAGCTGGAGGGTTTAGCTCAACGATAGGGAGGCGGGGCCTAATTCTCTGCATCTCTGGTAAATAACCCCAAACCTCATCATCATTGCCTTCTTCCTTCAGTCTCATAATCCATATGTGCAGTCTTAACACAAAGCATCTTCATTGCCTCATACTAGATCTGGAGTTCTAGAGAGAGTCGGCAAAGAGCATGGGATTTAGAATCCATCCTACTGTTTTGTAATTCTCTCCTCTGCCATCTTTGCATTCTTCAACCAGCTAGGTTCTTTTGTCTCATAAGAAAGGTTTCTTTGCACTACTGTAACAAAATACTTGAGATGGGATAATTTATAAAGAATAGGTATTTATTAGAGTTCTGGCAGCTGGAAAATCTAAGATTGAGAGTATGGCAGGTTTGCGTCCCTGGGAAAGGCTCAGTCTCTGCTTTGCAGATGGGGCTTTGAACACTGTGTCTTACAGAGTGGAGGACTACTTCTCACCTGGCAGAAAAGCAGAAGAGTGAAGGGAGCTGACTGACTCTCAGAAGTCCCTTTGGCAATAGAGTGAGTCCAGCCATGAGAGCGGAGTCCTTGTAGCCTCATCGCCTCTTAAAGGGCCCATCTGCCGATATCGTCACACAGCTCAGTGTGAATTTGGGAGAGGGCCAGTATACAAAGGATTGATGCTTGTTGTGGGGGAAGCACTGAAGCTTCAGCATCATGTTGCAGAGTATCTCACACAGCCAAGCAGTCAAAGGAGCAAGTCCCAAGCCAGCTTGCCTGGCCCTGCGTCCTGCTTGTGTCATTTCTGATTGTGCGACCTTGGCGAGTGTCTAGAGTCTCTGTTCCTAAGTGTCCTCATCTGTAAACGAGTGTCCTCACTTTGTTATAGCAATGATGGGTGGATTGCTGAGTTTTGTTGGGAACACTCTGCAGGAGTGACTGAGCGCAGTGAGCCCTCAGGATCTCTTAGCGCCTGTACTATCGCCTGGAATTATAGTCCAATGCCTCTGGCCTTGTTCCAGAGAGAAATGAAGACTGAACCTTGTGACCAGCCTGAGGCCTTGCACACGGCGCGCACAGGAACGCAGGCTTCTGGCTCACGTGCATCGGCAGAGGTCATCAATCAAAGAGATTAGTTATTACCTCCCAGCCTGTTATTGTGGACTCTTGTTCAAAAGAAGAAAGAATGTACCCAAAGAAAGATAGAGCAATTTCCCACACCTCACCAAACCTTCATTTTAATTTTAAGAGACCCTTCTTGACTTTGGAAAAGACGTTTGATTGCTTGTGCCACAGAGTATTGTTAGTACGATTTCATACGATTTATCATAACAAGAGAAAGTTCTCCACTATTACAGCTATGATAGCAGCCCACAAATGTCTCACATTTACATACATAAAAATTGCATTTATTTACAATTAGTATTTAAATAGTTTGAAACAAAAGTGAGATAATCCCCCCCCCATGTATTTGCACATAATTAAACTAAACAAACTCTTTCCATTTAGTTTCTCTGCTTTTATTTAGGGTATAGCATACAAGATAATTATTGTCTGGGATACTGAGATGTACCAGACCATATAAAAATAATTCTTCCAAGACACACTGTACAAACCATTGAACAACATGAACAAGACTCTTGTCACAACACAGACTGACAGGTCGTTCCTTGGCATTTTCATACAATATTGAAAATCAGTCTGCACTGGCAGGTGTAAAGTTCCCATATTCACACTTGATGGAGTAATTCAGTACCGATACTCTGACTGATAACAGGCAAAAGATGTGCAGTAGACAAGCGCTATAGGACAAAATGCAGTTTACTAAGGACCAGCTAGAATACAAACATTTTTGTATAAAATGCACATGGAATTCCAGTTACCGTAATACAAAGTGTCTTGAAAGCATTACAAAATGAACTCAGTGAAACTTTCCTAATAGATGACAATATCCTCCAACACACGACTCCGCCAGACTTCTTTGACTTCCTAGTTGGCAAATATTTACAAAGACAAAAGCTTGCCTTTTAATCTTCGCATACATACTTGTTCTTTTTTGTCTTTGCTGGTGCCCACCCAACAGGGAAGCTCTCTCAGCCTCCTCTTGCTTACCTGTAGTGTTCTATAAGAACTCCATTGAGAATGGCCTTCATCCTTCCCTCTTTTTTCACCAAGAAGACAGATTAGTCCAGTAACCATTTAGAAAATCCATTTGGTGGAATGAATTTTTTGTAACCAAGCTCCCTCCCTTGGCCCTTTTCTGGCTAGGTGTGGCCGTCTGGCCTATGACTGACAAGGTACCCAACTACTCTCAAGTCTTCTTGTCTTCCTAGGGGAATTTTACCCACTCGAGCTTCCAAAGTGTGTCCTAGGACAGTGCTTCTCAAATGTGCTTTGCATACACATTGCCTGGGTGCTTGTTGAAGTGCAGACTCTGACTCGCTAGGCCTGGAGTGAGGTCTGAGATTCTGCATTTCTGTTTTGTTTCTATGTGACGCTAACGTAGCTGGTCTAAGCACCATACTTCGCACATCACTGAAGATCACAGAGAAGGTGCTTGCCTGGATTCTACCAAGGTTTATTGTTTGCTTGTTTATTTTAATCTTATGGGGAATAGACTGCAAACCTTTTCTTTCGGCAGATAAAGCGAAATGACAAATGGTCATATTTATCCTTTTTAGAGAAAAAGGACAAAGTACAGAAGAGCTGGAACCAACAAAATTTCCTTTCTAACCTAACCCAGGTTAAATACACCATCACTAGACTTTTACTTCCCTTTGATGGCTAAAGAAACTCTCTGCTTCATGTTAGTAGATGCCATGTGAAAACTCTGCCCCCTGCTACCAATGACAGATGCCTTGAAGAATGGCACACCAATATTTACATTTAGGTAAACGTTTAATTTTGTTACAATAAGTTAAGGCATGAATAGTTAGTATTAACTTTCAAATTACTTTATACACCAAATTACTTACAAAATCATTCACAGAAAACAAAATCTTTCAAATTAGGGCATTCCTGTGGAGAAATAAGCATTTCACTACTAAATATTAAGTATTAGGTGGACTTTCTGGATTGCCTAATGGTGCCTGCCATATGCTATCTGGCTTCTTTGTTCCTTAGTGGCCCCAGGTTACCTGGATCATCAGGAGCTCACTAAAGAAAGCTGTGGGCCCCTCATCTCTACCAGGGTTATGATGGGGACACCAGGGTTCCATTCCTGGACACAACATTCTTTTGGCAGTTACTTGCTTAAACTCTGTATTTGCTAATGTATTCAATTGAATCCAGCAAACATTTATTGAGCGTTATTATCAGGCTCTGTGGGACATAAGGATAAATAGGCCTTGATTTTTATATTCACGGAGCTGATAATCTTGTAGATTATGTTACATATGCTATTATGCTGGAATGTGTGCTCTTTTGGATTGTTTTGTTTTGTTTTCTTCACCAGCTAGGGTATAAGCTCCTTGAAAGTAAAGGGCTTTTCTTAATTATTTTTGTTCTCAATATTTGTGGAATTTCTAGGCTGGAAGTCATAGTGTGGTTCCAAGACAGAAGGACAAGTTTGGCACAGTCACTTTCCCTTATAGCCAGAATCATCCTAGAATTCCCACAGGAAAGCAGAGCATCCCCAACCCAGGACAGAGAGGAATAAGGAAAAGTCTTATAAAAGACCTTCACTATCTAAACTCTAGCAAAACATACTTTTTTTTTTTTTGTGGTGCCGGGGATCGAACTCAGGCCCTTGTGCTTGCAAGGCAAGCACTCTAATCACTGAGCTAAATCCCCAGCCCCAAAACATACTTTTTATTATCTTCTTCATTAAAAAAAAAATGACACTGATATGTAAGGTCTTTTGTTTTGTTTTGTGCAGCATTTTGTCTTATGAGACTATATTAACCACCAACTGACAACCTCAACCCTCATCACACACCAGGTATTTTTCCAATAAACTTACAAATATTAATTTACTTAATCCACATAACAAGCCTATATGCTAAATCCTTATTTAAAATTGAGCAAACCAATGCACATAGAGATTAAGTAATTTGCTCAGAGTGGTACATTTTTCTGGAAGACAGTGTAGTAATGACTTGGGACATCATTCATTAATGCAAAGAAAAAGAAATGTGAAGCAAAATTTATTTAAATGCATAAACATCTCCGCGCATCATCCTTCCAGGTCTTTCTTGCTGGAATACACACTCATATCTCTGACCTAATTCCACTTTCAACATAAACTGTACATTCTGAAGTAGTGCCCCCCAAAACAGGACTCTTCCTTGTGTGGCCCTTTGTACACCACAGTCACCATGTCTGTGTACGTGGTTATTGAACTAATCAGCAACTGCACACTCCATGGCAAGCTTTGTGAAGACAGGGCACAGGTGTCTCCAGAGCTGACACAGTGCCCGGCCCACAGCAGAGGCTCTGTGATTCTGTTTGTTGAACACAGTTGAATGAATCCACATTGCACATATAAGTGAATTTTGGCCCAGAAATAGGGAAAATGGCTCGTCCAAACTTACACAATTCAAATGAGGTAGACCAAGGAAAACTTTAAGTCTTTTTCTTTCCAATTCTGAAGTCCACTTTCCAGTCCATATCACATTTTACAATATCCATCCATTAATGAAAACATTTATTTCTTGAAAGGAGTCATTGCAGTAGTTACAGAATGCAGGCGATGTATCCAAGACACTAGGCCATGAATTGGAGGATCTTTTGCCTTACTGAAGGTTATATTCAGTAAACAGTCTTTTTTTACATTCCACATTATCATAGCAAGAGTTTTGAAAATGCTCCTTGTCAAGGACCTCAGGCTGAAGATTTATTTAAATACCATACAATTATTTTATTGTTTAAGTATATTTTTAATTACATTCATACAGTAGGGATAGGATGACTATTTGAGGACTGAACTGAAAAGAATACCTGGAAAGCAAAGACTTCTTTATATTTAAAATATTGTTGATGAAAATAAATGATAATGCTGACACAAGTTGATTGCTCAGTCTGCGTTCTCATTTTATGGGAACCATTTTTATATCTGAAAACGATATTCCTAATAAGGACATCACAAAAAACAGTATGAGTCTTTCTATTAATGGCTTAGGAATAATTTTAAATAGAAGTCAGCACAGTATTACATTGTTAAACTTTATTCAAAATTATATGAAATATGTTATTAGGCTCACTTAAAGTCTAAACTGAAGAATTCTTCTCTGGAAGACATGTCCTGATTAGATCTGTATTGTTTTTCTATGTCACCATGAAGACAATGCAAATGCTGATTAGAGCAATTAAAACTTTCCTTTGTTTGCTGAAAGAGATGTACCAAGATATGGCTTTTTGTTTGTAGACATCTTAATAAGCACTAGCAGACTGAAATGAAATCTGTCATCAGTTATATTTTTCTCTTAGACGAACTGTCTACTTCACATACATATTAAGCAAGATTTGTTACCAAAGCTTCCTTCTATTCCTTCTATTTGTTGTTGTAAAATGGTAAATGCAGAAATAACACTAGATCTATCAATTTGATAATATAATGCAATACATCTGGCAGCTGAACAGGGAAAAATGTAATGACATATTTGGCATAGTGAATGGTTTTTAATATGGGTTTTTCCTTTCTTTTTCTCTCTCACTTTTTTTAAACGCACGATTGTGCCATTTGTTGTAGACTAATGTCAAGGAATATAATGTATTATCAGGGATTGGAATTTAGATTTTGTAGAACATAAACTGACTGCCAGGTAAATACAAACATTAGCATTATTACTTATTAAATATTTATTTACTAAATGATTTGAATAGGGAAGCTTGCTGAAGGGAACCATGTCTGTTTTTAACTATAAATAGCTGAATTATTTTATGGTCTTGGCTTTTCCTGTGTATTCATACCTAAAATTTTACATGAAACTCTGTTGTAGAATATTGTAAAATGTAAGGCTTCTTCAAAATGAGTGGGATAATCAATTCTAAAGACAGAATAACTGAAATTTTATTCCCTTTACTAGCAATAGAGAGCTTCCGTTTTAATGAAATAGATTATTTAGTAGCATGAGGGGACATCATTAACTTATTCCTATGCTCGTGAACTTTTTTCCCTACTACCAGCAATTGGACTTGTTTCTGGGGACATAAATGTGAAGGAACCATGAGAAGCTCGGATACATATAATCTGTTAAGTATTAGAACAGAGAAGCCACAGTACGTACCTCAAAATAAATCAGAATGAAACACTTGGGGAAAATGTTCCCAATTTCATTTCCAGTTTTGAAAAGTGAAGGTAGTAGATATGAAGAAATAACTTGCAAACGCATGACCTCTTATGATCTTAACTGTAAATTGTGTTAGTCAGAAAATACGGGCTTGCCTGCATGAGGATTGTTTTAAGATCTGGACTTCAGAATGAGGGAGGTTTTATGTGTTATAAATGTCCGATTGAAAAAAAAAAACAGGTTACAAAGTCATCAACTGATCTCAGGTTTTTCTATGTGGCTGCAGGGGTGGTTGTGTGTGTGTGTATGTGTCTGTGTGTTTAGGGATTAAAAACCATGAAAGAATATGAATTATAATATTGATAGTGGTTACTTTTGAGGGGTGCTTTTTCTTTCTACGTTGTTTAAGAATTTTACAATGAATGTACCCTACATTTAAAACTTATAGACATTATTTGTATTTAGAAGTATTTCTGTGCTATCATTTTAAATGGCCTTCTGAAAATAAATTGTTAATATAAGGATGCTTATCTAAGTGTCATTAATACTATATAAGTAAGTAATAAAATTATAAATTGAAATCGTAGATTTTTTGGCTTAGGTAATCTCAGCAGCAATTGTTTGAAATATATTTTTGATGTAGATGCTTTGAAGAATTTTGATTGTCGAGTTTTGGCAAAAGCTGTAGGTTTCTAGACAGATTGAGAATATTTAATGATTAACTGCTTACCTTTGCTAGACAAATAATAAAGATACTCAGAATTAAGTGCATTATTTTCCCCTAATTTGATCACAGACCTAATTTGATAAAGAGGTCAGTACTTGGCACATTTGAGCAAATATCAAAATGGTATTAGATATTTATAGAACTAAATTAGATGTTAAACAAATTGAAATTATAATTTAGAGAAAGAAAAGGAGATATTTATAGCTTGTTGAGTACAATAGGACTCTTACTTTTTACTGGAGAGTAACTGTTTTTCTTTTATTTTTGATGCTGGGGATTGAACTCAGGGCCTTGTGCTTGCGAGGCAAGCACTCTAACCACTGAGCTAAATCCCCAGCCCCGGAGAGTAACTTTTAAAACTTGTCATCTTTAAAATAAACACTTGCAGTATCTAACAAAAGTTTTATTTTTACCTGAATTATGGAGATCATAAAGTAACCTTGTGACAACTGTAGTTACACTATTCTGAGTTTTCTTTGCCATTGGAAGTATTTACTGAGAATGGCACTAAAGTGATACTGAGTCAATGAACACTGGGCTTGATTTATTTTTGTGCAACTTCAAAGCCTAGAGATTTATTCCTCTAAAGCTAGTTTTCGGGCTGCCCATACTTTCCATTGGATTTCCAATGGAACTTTCCACTGTGGTCTGGAAAGAATGTACAGTGCTAAGGAGGGTGACCGGTATCAACTTATTTTCTATAATAAGGGTAGAACCCACATTCTAAGAGCATTGACTTTGAGCAACTTCAGCTTTCTTTGCTTCCGTTTCAACCTGGAACTCAAATGTCTGTCAGCTGTCACAATGGGTGACCAGTAGTGTTCTCCTGCTGGATGTACTGGACATACTGTGAAACTCTACGCTATTTTGTCTTATAGAGATTTTACGATATTGTAAAGCTAATTTAGAGAACAGGTGACATAATAGGTGGTTATCTGGAATCCTAAACTCAGAGTAAGATGTGGCTGGGTACATGGCATAATCCTTTCAAAGTCCTGAGGTACCCTTAAGCAAATTTTATTTCACCTAGCAAATCATTTGCTCAATGAGAATTTCATTTTCCATATACAATATTTGTGAGTTTCTTCTGGTACTGAAGACAAATAGAAAGACAAAAGAAAAGGATTAAATACTTACTTAGGACAGATAAAGGAAACTAACGAATCTAAGCTGAGTCTTCTAACAGTTTCCTTTCATTAGTGAGAGGGAAGCTGAGCTCTTCTCAGAAGGGGCTTGCGTTGGTGGAGGGTATCTTTGGTGAGACAATTGGACAAATATCTTTCAGCACATCCGGAAGGTTAAATGGGGGTTACTCAAAGCTTTGTTTAATCTCAAATATCCAAGTTACTTTGCATTTCTGGGGTTTAGGAGTCAGTAGTCAACACTTGTAAATCTTCTAACTAGGAAGTTATTAATGTTTAGAGAGGCAGACTAGGAAAAAACAAAAACAACAAAACTCTAAAAATACAAATTCATGAAATAAAGTTAAATAGCGTATAAGCTTTTCCTTTAAACTTCTTGAGCAGGAGAACCTAAGCTATTTTGTAGGAGCAAGAGACAATCTATACAGGACTCACTGCTGTTACTTTATTTCTATAAAATTGCAGTGTTTCTACAAATATTTATAAAGGGTTGCATAAAGTCACTCTCAGTCACAGTGACACATTAGGTTTTTGTTTTTGTTTCTTTGTTTATGATACCTTAAATATTTGAGCCACAAATTACCCCATACCAGGAATTTTTAGAAACAGTCTTGGGAGGTAGGCTGTGGCTCCCGTACCTGATACAGGCAACAAGATTTTTTTGTATGTGAATAAAGGAATATGAAAGCATTTGATTAAGGAACAGCTGATCACTTATGCTGCCTCACTGTTGTAAATATGGAAGTATCAAGTCAAGAGCATTTGGGCTTTCCAGGTATGGCTGGAGTGAGGGCAGCTACCAAACTGGTCTACAAACCTAGTGAGGCCTCTCATGGAATTTATTCCTAAACTTTATAAGCGAACCATTTTCTACTGGGCTTATCTTGAAACTGAGCTCCTTGCTCCTATAGTATCTTTTTTTTTTTTTTTTTTGCTGGGGATCGAACTCAGGGCCTTGCGCTTGCTAGTCAAGCACTCTACCACTGAGCTAAACCCCCAACCCCTCCTGTAGTATTTTTGAACTCCATTAAAGTCTCCTTTATAGACTAGTGGCAAACCTCCCACTCCAACTGTCTGTCCCAGATGCTATGTGTACCAGACAAGCACAAATCAGAAGTACTACTGGTACCTGACCTCCACTTCTGACTGTTCTGTCTGCTGTCAGTTTGTCCAACTGGTATGGCTGTTTGTAAATCATTCCTACCCTCATCTCCCCATCTCTTCACCCAACTCCCAACTGCAGGTTCTAAGAAAGTATCCCAAGTCATCTATAGTCCTAGAATAATATATTTTTTATTATTTTTTAATCACAACGCAGATCCTCTTGCTAGTGGAAATGACTTCTGAGAGTGACAAATTTAACTTTTCTATAGCACAAGTTTTCTGAGAATAATAATCATAATAACCTTTTAAAAAAGTTTTATAATAGTATACTTTTCCCCACACATGACTATTATAGGCAGAAATTTTACATAATTTAAAAATTCCCCTGATTCAATATTCACTTTCTTTCTTTTGTATGAAGTCTGAGAGAGCATAGAATGTAACAGGAAAAAAAAAAGAAATGAAAACCAATCTATATTTGATGTTATTACTTAGGCACCTTTGACTGGCTGTTTTTTTTCATTTTTTTCCAGAGTTATGTTTTGTTTCAATTATGAATATTAATTGAATAAATTGTTCATTAGACTTAAAGGCAGATAATTTTGTAATAAAATTGTTTCTTATGTAACAATGAGACTATGATTCAAACTCCAAATTGGCTAAAAAATTAGGAAAGAGTAATTCTATTTTATACAGTTTTTGGTGTAATCAATTAATAGAAATAATTTGAAGAGACAAGATTTGAAGAAAAAGGTTTGAAAATCACATCACACAAATCTTTCGTTTGTACTGTTGGTGATAATACTTCCCCCCTGAGCCAGTACTCCCAGTGGGATTAATGCAAGGACTGTTCCTAATTGACTAAAACCTATTTCAGAATTTAAACAATTCTCTTTCCTGAAGAAAAAATGGAAAAGGTAAGCTATCTGTTCGCTGTCATGGAGAGGAGGTAGATAGCAGGGACTGAATCGCTGTTCCTACAGGTGTCACACGCTGGCGTGACAGGGACAGATAGATCCTGGAGTCAGGGCTGGGCGTTGATGTCAAGGCACAAGGCTCTCACCAGACATCACTTTCACCATTGCCTACTCTTTGCATTGTTCAGGTTCATCAACTCAGAAAAGAGTATCTGGATCCTTTCTGGAAACTTATTCTTCCAAATCTGGTCAGACCCTCAGTAGCTGAACATCCTAACTCATCCAGGACAGTGCAAAGTAGCTCAAGTAATCTGTGCCTCCATATCTCTTGTCGATGGTTCAACTTCACTCTGCTGTTTTGAGCAACAACTTCAAGGAACTTACTCAAATCCTCTAAAGATGCAGAGAGGAAGGACACGCTCTACTTCTGCATACATCATGTCTCTAGCTCATCTGCTTGGCCTGTCCTGCCTCTCCACTTACTCGGCCTCATTTTCCAGCTCTGAGATCTGCCTTCTGGGGAGGCGTTGCCATTCCACATTGCTACAGTCTGTCGGTTTTTAAACACAGGTCTCCAGGGAGCAAGCACTGCAAATTAACTCCGTTGTGTCATCCTGAAGAACCCAGATGTACCTGGGAAAATCAAGTTTCTAGGGTAGCCGCTCACATTTCAGCTTTTCCTAAGGTAAATGTCCCCATCTAAGTCTCACGAAAATTGACTGTCCTAAACCAGGCAACAGGCTGTGATGGTAGAATATAGTTCTGAAGAAAGTAAAGTTGCCATTGGTTGTCTTTTTTACGTAAAAGAAGATAAAACACGCGTGTGTTAGAGTGCTGAGCTGAACTTCCTCAGGTGGGGAAGAGCAGGAGGAACAGCGCTTGGCAGTACAATCTCAACTTTCGGCTAAGCAGCATTGCGGGGAAGTTTTGCCTTCAGCAAAAGACATTGGCATCTTCGCTCTCGATCATTTGTTGAGGGACCGCTGCATATGTAGAAGAATAATAGAGTCTGAAGAGTTGAGGAATGAATTTTGCTTATATATTTAAGAATTTCTCCATTTGCCGGTGGGCAGAACTCACCAGGAATGATGAGATAAACTTTGTCTCTACTTTAGTGCCTTTATTAAAAGTGAAATTCTCTTCTTTGTTAAAATAGTTTTTTTATTTTTAGGTAAAGTGTTTTAAAATTTTGCAGTTTTGACACTGTAGCATTATGAGCTTTCATGAAGAGCACCAGTGCCTCGAAAAAGCAAATCCAAATTAGCACGGTACTGTTTCCTCTTTGGAAAGCTGGCACACGATCATGGTGTGTCCTTGGGTCATAAGCGAAATAATATGCTTGACAACACCCAACATAATGTTCAGTGCACAGTTACAGAAAAATTGTAACTGGATTATTTTTTCTTTAGTCTGTCAATTTCTGAAAGGCAGTAATTTTATATATTTCCCTGTAGCACCAGATGTACTGGGTTAAAAAAATAAAAGGGCTAAAATGTTTTAAGAACCCAAAAGACTCAGACCACATTTATTAACATATTACATACTAAAGGACAAAAGAGTGAGGGGCTAGTATCAGCAAAATTTCCTGTAAATAATCGAGAAGTCTTTCGTTCCAAGTGTGTGGAAATATTCCCACTATTATTATCCTTATCTTTGCTTTTCATTTTCTTTTCTCTTCCCAAGGGCAAGTGATTCGACTAAAAGACTCACACAAGTTAAAAATACCCTGACTCAGAACTACTGTGACAACATTTCTGCTCAAATGGCTAGATACCTGCCAGGGAATGTCTAAACCCCGAGGAAACTTCTTGATAAAGGAATAAACCTGAGAATGTGTGCGTACAAACAATTATTCTAAGTCAATCCATCTATGGCAGGCTGAGCTCTAGACTCTCAGAGCTGAGTCAGACACCCCAAGGAATAAAGGAAAAAATGAAAATAAAAATGCCAAGATTATTATAGGTGAATTCTTATAAGATGAACTTTAAAAATATTTGCAGATAACATAGAATAGGCTAACAGGAATCTAGTTTTTTTTTTAATCTTCTTTCATTATAGTTATTGGTTAATACAAAATACGGTAAAATGAATCAATTTGGATAAAGCTATGTGTATGTGAGTATAACATGTATGTAGAAAATGGAACTATTTCTATTGCGTCACTGACTGCTGTAATATAGGTTTAACCTTTTTGAAAAGGGAAATTAAATGTTCAAAACTGTATAGATAGACCCAGTATGTATAAAAACTGAAGCTTATGATTCCATCCCAAAGTATGTTCTGTTTCTGCACCTGGTAAATTCATTGCACAATCTCTGTGAAGAATTTCATGAGCTCTTTTCAATAGTCAAGCCTTTTTTCATCTTGTTTTAAAGCCATTCTTGTGAATTTATTCAACTATTACCACTCAGGTAACAGGAATATTTGTGGCTAAATCTGGCCCTAGTGCTCTATTTGATAAAACATCAACACTATAGTTCTCTTCGAGCATGAATTTTCTCTGAGGTGTTTTTCATGGTTGGTTCAGTCTTAGCAACTAACCTCAGGGAGTGGGAACCACCAGGGATAATAAGTACTGCAATTCAGTTTCCAACAAATGCTGTGATAAAATCATAACACTAATTGGCTAAGGAATTTAGACTCTAACACAAAAGTATGGCTGTGATTTTGTATGCATGTATCATAGGGAAAAGAGGGAAAAAATCCGTTTTGGCTGCAAACTCTATTGTGCGATAGGTGACCAACAAGAGATCTAGCCCAGCTGTTGTTATTCTTTTGATTTCCTAATTCATTTCCTGGCAGTTACTACAGTGAGCCTCTTTTGTTTGTCTTTAGGTAGGATTATTATAACTGGCTTCTTTTCCATGAGCGAGAAATAATTCTTCTCTTATAGACCAAGCAAGCACCATTGGCCTTGGTCCCATCTCTCTCTGCCTCTCTCTGAGAAACAAGTCTAGGCCTGGTAAAAGTTCACTTATAAATGAAGCAAATAGGTTAGGTTCCTTTTGAGTAAGCCTGGGCACATTTCTCCACAAAGGAAAATATTTGAAATGTTATTACCTTAGTAGTTGAAGTGCTGCACTCCAGTTTTAAGATGGTGACTTGACAGAAAATAAGATCATATCTATGAGCTATTTCTATCAGAGTATATTGATTATATACTTTCAACTTTGAATTTTACATTCATTATTTTTCCTACTATCACATTCTTTTTTTAGCCTAAGAGCAACTGGTACTTATTTAAGTTACGAGAAATTTGTAGAAGTTAACAAAATATAACTGCCAAATTATAATTTATAGATTAATTTGTTTACCTCCATAATATTACTGGACAGCACATTGAGTACCAAATTCTAACATACGACTTTTGGGTAGTATGAATATTGACCAGTTCTTCTTGGCCTAATCCTCTCCCAAAACAGCATGAGGTGCATTACCAGGAAAAAATGAAACAGGAAGGACACATATATATTAAAATATATTATATAAAATATTAATTTTGTGAGATAGATAGATAGAAACTTCTTAAAGGTTTCTAGAAATCTGACCTCCAGATTGTGAATGAGAGAATTAGGTTGACTATCTGAGATAACATTATAGGCTGCATTTCAAAGCTGTAAAACCTTTTAATAAATGTGTAACAAGTTAACAGCTCCTAGATCTGCTGTTGAGAAAGGAAGCTAACATTCGCTGAACGCTTGTTACTATAGGCTTGAACAGCTTCTTATAGAGCAGCATGATCTGCATGGTTATGCTGCTGAGCAGGAGCTGAGTTGGGCTGAATGCTGCTCCCTGGAAGCCTAATTGACAATTTTGTTGCCCTTCTCTCGACTATTTAAGAAGAGTTGTGAGGTCAATGGCAATGATACTTCTCCGAGTCATAAATGCCATCCAGCAGGACTTTGTTTTAACCCGTTCTTTTAGAAGACTCCAGTGTCAAATATTTAAAAATAAAATGTTTTACAGGAGAGAAGGAATCTGACAACACTGCTGACCCACATTTCAGAAGGAAAATGAGAAATATAGGGGTCAGATCCCAGCCAGCGGAAACACAATGAGCACTTACGCTGTAAATGAAGTAGTGAAATCGTCCACTGGAACAAGCAATTTTCATAACCAGTACACTTCAGTAAAATGAATTTTATCATATCCTGTGACCTCTTCAAGTCGCCAAATCAAAAGTCTTCAGGGCACATTAGACTGGCAAAAAAAAAAAAAAATAGTGAGCTCATTAAATGGCAATAGAAGAAGTATCCAAATACCAACACTTAATAAATTAATCTGAACAACAAGCTATAACTAATATGGAGTAGCATTTAATTTGTTAATTGATCGTTTATTTTCATAGTTTTTATTTTCTATGAGTTTGCTTATCACATCATCAAAATTTCTAAACTGAAATATTAAAACTAAGAGATTGAACAGAAACATCAGAGTCAAGTTACAGAATCCAAATATCCAATAAGTAAGTAAGTGTTAAGGTTAAAAGTATGATAATATGTAAGCTACAGAGTATATTTCAAATTTTTTCTTTTATTTTCCACTATATATATTTTCCAAAAAATGTATTTCTTCATGTGATAGTTTAATATTCGAGAAACATTGAGACAATGAGAAGCAGTTTTGATGCTTCCTCATAAATTTTGGAGAAATCCCTATTTGAAAAACGGGTTGTTTTCCATACTCCTTTAAGAAAATCATATTACTCAAATATAAAATTTATGATGTTTACATTACTCTTTCACATTTCCCTAATTTTAAAAATTAGAGAAAGTAGGTATGTTTATATAAACAAGCCTATAGCTTCCCTTAAGCTGTTTGGATGTTTTTTAAAAGCAAATACATACTGAGAAATGTTTTTTGACTATAGTGTAATGTCTGTATAACAACTATTTTTTATAATATCCATTCATAAAGTTAATTACAGATGACTACATCAGCGTTAGTAAACATATGGAGCCCAAATTTCGTGGATTACAGTGATTAATATGACACTTTTCATAAATACACCCACAAGTATAGTGTTTAGGAAAATACACTATGAATGTCATCACACTATAGACGTACTTTTTTCAAGTCTGATTCAGATTAACTTATATGCCACTGCTTAAACTCCATGACATATTTTCTAGGATTATCTTGGTACAGGCCTTATTTTGTACTTCAACAATAGTGGATCAAATTCCTTAAATGACAATAAAACTGAGAGTCATAAAAGAGATGGTCAATAAGTTATAGTTTTTTCTTTCAATTCCCAATTCTGGTTTTTCATTCTGACAGCATTTCCCCAAGTACACTTCTGTGAATACTAAAAGAAGATGTAGTTGATAAGTGATCTTAATTCTTCAGAGGTAATTTGTAGTTGTGGTTTTGCCTCTCTATAAGCACGTGAATACTACGTGATTAACAATAGTACAATAATAAGTTTAATAATTTAAATAATAATTTCTTTGTTATAGTTTTGTAAAGAACCCCGACTTATTTCAGAATTTAAACCTAAGGCACGTATTAGCTAAAACTAAAAAAAAAAAATATGGTCTATACACATTATTTTATTGTTTAAATGGTCCTCATTCATGTTTCATTTCAATAATATTTCCCCAGCTTGTAAAGCTTATGTTACATTGAGCTCCTCTTTAAATTCACAATGCATAAAACTGCCAGGTGGCCTAATAACAGAGTGCATTAACAGATTGAACTATAAATCAGATGGTTGTGTTCACCTACTGTAAAAATACCACCAATTTCTTTCAGATTATAGTTTGTACACTGAATCCACAGAGCGAACACAAATGCTCTGGGAAATTCAAAAGGAATAAAGAGGTCCTCTATCCCAATCTAAAAAATAATATTATCTTCACTTTCACCTTATCATTATTTTTATCCACCTTGTACCATTGTTGTGAAATTAAGTGAAATAATGATTATAATGTCTATGAAACACTGCCCAGCCAAAAGCCGTTATTATTATTATTACTACTAGTATTTAATTCTATAAATCTATGCTACAAATTAGTTAATTTTTATAGATGACTTAATACTATGGCAAAGAGTCATTCATCTCAGTTTTTATTGAGGTTGTACTTTGGGTTATATACTGTGTTGTATAAAGTGGTGAAAATGAGAAGTATGTGTAGAAATTGCTTATCTCAAAAATGCTTCAATAATTTGAAAAATGAGTGAATACTTCTCATTTCTTTTTCAAGAGAGTAGAATTTTGTGAAACATTTAAATTAATAATAATTGTGTATAGAAACTTGGACTATTGCTATCTGAGGAAAAAGACAAAAAAGCTACTATTGTACAATCTGAGGTATAAATAAGAAACTGAAAAGCAAAGGTTCATCTTACTTATCCATAGTTAAGTAATTCAGTGGGAACAAAAACAGCAAGAGACCGTTAGCACACTAATAATAACTATCCACCTTTCATAGAGCATGAGGGCTGACAAAGGGCATCAACTTCAGGGGTCGTATAGTAGTGAACCAGTGCGGCTGTCCTGAGGCCCAGTCTTTCTGTCTGGAGGTACAAAGCCTCATGTCTTTGGTCTGGGGCTTGCTCTGTAACTTTATGTTGCTTCTGTATCCCACAAGTATTGCCATGGTAACGGAATGTATTTTACATGCCAACAGAAGTCAGTAGAATTAGAATTCATGTTGCAGATTGAAAACCTGTGTAAAATACATGTGTTTAGGAAAGGTAATGTCGAAAATAACATACCCTATCCAGAAAGGTCATTAGCCAAAATTCAAAAGCAGAAAAACGACTGATTAAGAACGCTTTTGAAAATTGATTTAAAAATAATTAAAATTGTGTTGGTTTATCAGCAAAATGAATTCAAGAAACAGATTCATGTCAGAGAATGATTGGTCAATACAAACATATACATGAGCTGCAGCAAAAAAAATTGAAGTCATAAAAGAAATCATGCTAAATTAACATTTTAGTAGTGAGTCAAATTTAACTTGAGATTAAAAAAAAATTCATATGTGTGTGGCCCTGCAGAATAGGTGTGTAACATTTAGGTTAAGCATGTACTTTCCCACATTTGGGCAGGACTTTGGATCCACAATGATGTCAGCCACATGAGGAAGGGGCACCTGGCCTATCTCACAGCAGCAGTGAGTGTTGTGGTCCAGAAATGTCTCCGTTCTAACATAACGGCCAGAGGGAATAGTCATACTTAACTGCAAGGGAAATAGGGAGTTACAAGGTTTATGTTAGCCTGAAAAAGAGAAAATGATGAGCCAAATGAGAAGATTCAACTGTGGCTATTTCAAAATTAGTTTCTCCTTCCAGACAATACTACCTGACAACTTTTAGACATTTCTGAACCTTATTCATTACTAAATGTTGAGTAGGGAGAATTATGACATGCTGAGGGAGGGAACATGGACAAAGAGGTTCTCACCTGGCACCCATATTCTGCAGCAGCGTTTCTCACTGTTGATGTTTGGGGCTGGATGATTGTTATTTTCATTTTTTATATTATGATTAGTAGCCATTCATAGTACATAATGATCACATTCCTCACGAGAAGTTGGTACATGTACACAAAACATCTTATTCTTTTTTATTCCCTTTCTTTCCCCTTTCCTTCTTCCCTCCATATCTTTATCCCCTTCTCATTTGCAAAAGATCTATCTCCTATTTCCTATATCTATGTTTCCCTTTGCTTTTTATTTATGCTTTAGCTTTCTCATAAGAGAAAGCATTCCTTATTTAAGCATATGTGTCTGATTCATTTCACTTAACATTATTGTCTAAAGGCGTATGTTCTGTGTTCCTATGAATGACTCAAATTTATCTTTCCTTATGGCAGAGTAGACTCCATCCACTGTGTGTCAGTATCACATTTTTTTCATCCATTCATTTGTTGATGGCCATACAGGGGACTTCCAAGACTGCAGTATTATGAATTGTGCTGCTGTAAACACAGGTAGGCGTGTATCACTGTAATATGATGTCTTTAACACTTTTCGGAAGATACCTAGAAGGAAAGTAGCTGGGTTGAATAGAATTCCTGGTTTTAGTTTTTTGAGGAATCTCCATGTCGATTTTTGTAGTGGTTGTACTAGTTTACATTCTCACCACCAACAAAAAAGTGTTCCTTTTCCCCTGCGGCCTCACCAGCATTTGTTATTATTTGCTTTCTTGACGACAGACAGTCTTTCTGGAGCAAGATGGAATCTTATTGTTGTTTTAATTTGCATTTGTCTTACAGCCAGTGATGACCGACATTTTTTCATGTACTGATTGGTCATTTGTACTTGTTCTGAGAAGTGTCTGTTTATTTCCATTGCCTATTTTTTAATGGGGTCTTTTAGTTTTTGAGTTCTAGATTTTAGTCCTATGTCCAAGGAATAGTTGGCAGAAATTTCTTCCCATTCTGTAGGTCGTCTCTTCACTCTGCTGATTGTTTCCTTTGCTGTTCAGAAGCTATATAATATGATATGATCCCATTTGTTGATTCTTGGTATTATTTCTTGTGCAATAGGGGTTCTGTTCAGAAATTCCTTACCAACACTCTTGTCTTCAGGAGTTTTACCTATTTTGTCTTCCAGCAGATTAAACATTTCTGTTTTAACAATTGGATCTTTGATTCATTTGTGAGATCAAATATGGTGAGAGATAAGGGTCTAGATCCCATCTTCCGTGTGTGGGTAGCCAGTTTTCCCAAGGGCTGGGTAATTATTAATTGTGGAGGTTGTAAAGTGCACTAAAGAATATTTAGCAGCATATTTGCTTCTTGTCACAGATGCCAATAGTAGGCTTGACTGCCCAAATTTTGACAAACAAAACTATCGCTTAATATTTCCAGTATGTAGAGTGCAAAGTTGCTGTAGCCTGCTTTATAGAGATGCAAATTCAGAGTGTGACAGGGCAAACATTAGATGTTCAAAAAATGTACTCCAGTAGTTTGGAAAGGGAGGAGTTTATTTTGACTAGGAGACGCTAAGGAGGGTGTTTGGAGAAGGTGAGACCAGCTCAGAACTTTGAAGAAAGGAAACATTTTTGATAGAGTGAGGTGGAGTAGGCCAAGAAGATAAAAGAATTGGAGCAAAATCTTAGACGCAGAATGGACACAATGATTAAAAACCTTAAAAATAAAACCTCCAAATGTAAGATTTGAGGAAAAGCGGTAAGGAAACAAAATATGGGAAAATTGAGATGTGTCTGCAGTTGATGTATGTCCCACACTGAAGGTGGTGGCAGAGAGGATGAAATTCACAAATGTCCATCTGTTCCCATTTTACACCCCCTGCAGGTCAGAAGGTTAAGTGGGCTGACAAATAGGATGCAGAGAAGTGACATGCCAGTGTGAGAGGAACCAGTATGTGATTATACACCTGGGTCTTCCCTTGCCAAAGCAATCTGAAAGCCAAATGCTCCAGACAGTGCAGCCAACCAATAAGGTTGCCTCAGCTGGCCTGAATCTCTGAGTCTTCGTGTGGAGCAGTCACCAATGAACCCATGACATACTCTTATGTATTAGTTATCTTTCTAGAGTCAATGGTTTGCAAGAGAGCAGATTTAATACAGGACATTTACAATTACAACATTTACACACACAAGCCAAATGGAGGAAGAGGGCAGAACATCTATCATGCACTGGAGACAGAAAGATCCAGTGAAGGGCCGGAAGCCCACAGCAATGTCTGCAGTAAAAGACTGAAGAAATCTGTCCTGGAACCAGGATACGATACTCACAGTGGTGATGAAGACCAGAGCTCCCCTGAAGTGAACAGCGGCCATCCTTGATGACAGCAAGGGCCCGAGCTCCTTCTGTGATGAGAACAGCTGAGTTCCCTTTGTGAGAACCAGCCACAACAGAGCTGCTCCTGGGAAACAGCCGGCCCCATCTTCTGCTCCCGTTCTCCTTTATGTTGTGTTGGCAACAATCTTCAGGTGGATCCTCTACACTCAGAACCACACCAACTCAGTCCAGCCGGGCTTTCCTGCTCAAATTGACCACAATATGTCCACCATATCTTATTTTATTTCGAATGAGAAATACACACTTGTTGTATTTAGCCTTTGACATGTTGGATGTTATCTTTTTGCCACAGCATTAATTAGTCCATTTTGACCAATATCAAGCAGTTCACAGAGTTCTATTCAGCACTGAGTAAAAAGTGAGTCCAAATGAAAGTTAAAGCAGCCCTAAAGTAGCAATTAACAAAATTCCCAATTCTATAAAAATCACAAATAAGTCTTCAACTAAATTCACGTTTTAAAAGTAGTCTCTTGATTCAGAAGTAAGTATTGGAGTAAATAACTCTTTGAGATCACCTTTGGCACTAACATTTGCTTCCTCTGACTCGTTCATATAAACCATCTCATCCAATCAATGACTTTTCAGAACTTTCCTACCTCCAAATTTGTTAAATTTTTCTTTTATTCTTAAAATACTTCATCTTTATCTGTAGTTACCCAATTTTATCCTCCTTTCAAGACTCAATTAACCCCAACCATTCCCATGTGTGACCCTGACTTAAAGAAGTTCTAAACATATTAAATCTTAGAATTTAACCATTTAA
Organism: Hystrix cristata; assembly: GCA_004026905.1. Classification (NCBI taxonomy): domain Eukaryota; kingdom Metazoa; phylum Chordata; class Mammalia; order Rodentia; family Hystricidae; genus Hystrix; species Hystrix cristata. The sequence goes on along the minus strand of PVJO010002242.1, from coordinate 12,774 downwards.
TGATTATGAAAATCATTTCTTTCTGGCTTAGTCTGTATTATTCTTAGTTTCTTCCATCATCTCCAGAACTGTGCTAAAAATTCCTGAAATATGTTCATCTTCTTGGGTTCCTATCACCTACAGCAGTGGACAACTTATTTGGATACAGTAGATACTTAATAAAGATATGATGATTGTTACTTCCCTGTGTTTCTTCAGCTTTAGGTACCCAATATATGCTCTTTTTTTTTTTTTTTCCTGAGACAGAGTCTATGGAGTTCAGGCTGGCTTGAACTTGCTATGTAGCCCAGGCTGGCCTCAAACTCACAGTGATCCTCCTGCCTCAGCCTCCTGAGTGCTGGGATTATAGGCATGCAACACCATGCCTAGAAATGCTCTACATTCACTTTAATTTGTTACCTACATAGCTAATGTCACATCTAATGCTATCCATAATGTCAAGGGGTGGGCCGAAAAGAGCCTTAACAGAAAAGTTTCCCAACACCACGACTACCTTTTCAGATGGAACTGACATACATATAGTCTTGGACAATGTACCTAGGTGACATTTATTTGCTCATTATGTCATAATCAATCTTCCTCAAAGATATTTACTCTTTATTTTTATTTTTAATATATGCATCTACCTACCCTTATATTCCTTTTATTCGCTGTCAGAAGGTATTAAGAAAAACACTACTAGGACTCACGGAGAATAGCTCAAAGATTCATGGAAAAAGTGGAGCATCCAACCTAAGCAGAAACTAGAGTAGGTAAAGAGGGGCCCTAGTGAAAGAACAATGTGGTTACTGTGTGATCTATTGTATCTGGTGATGTATCAGAGAATAATTAAAACTCTGTGCCAAACAACAAAACAATTGTAGTAGGCTCAGCCATTATTCTCTCTGCTCTCAAACAAAGGAGTTTTCAGAAGCTAAAAGATCTTTGCCACCCACAACTGGCAGCACAGGCAACAGTGAAAGAAAAGTTAGGGCATGTTAAGCAATCTATTCACAGTGCTTTTGCCCCAACTCTTCACGTGCCTCTAAGGGTTCACTGGGTTAATTTCTATATACTTTTTTGTACTGATTTTGCGACACATATGTGAATAAACCCCAGACATTTCTACCTGAAAGTACAGGTTTTGTTGAGTAGCAGTATAGGAATATTCACTCTTTGGCAACTGTTTGTCCAAAACTGCTAAACAGTCCATGAAAACATTTTTCATGAGTATTTTCGAGTTTTTTTCAGTCCCTATTACTTTTAAGGGGAAAAAAAAATTCTAGATTTCTTTATAGGTGCCAGAAATTGTAGTAGATCTGAATCTATCTAAATGTGGGCATCACATATTTACCTCCTGGCATTTACCAAAAAGAGGAAAAGACAGACAGGCTATGAAAGTGCTGGGTTACTCTAGTTTAATGGTTTTAAGAAGTCAAGTGGCCACAAATGTGGCTGCATAGATGATACAGGAATGAATCATCTTTAAATAAAATAGATTCAGGCAAATAGAATAACTTCACATTTTTATCAATTATCTTTTATCTGGATCTACTCCTGATGGTAAATAGAATATGTATAAAAGGATCACTGGAGAAGTGTTCCCAAACTTTTGACATCTTGTAGAAACTGTATTTTCAAGCATGAAATTAAATGTGAGGTTCTTAGTACATTGAAAATCTGGATTTATTGTTTATTTTCTTGGAAATAAGGTCAAATCCATCATTAATGCTGCATTGAAGTATGATAGAGTGTCAAGCTCTTTGAGTTCGAAAAGTAGAGCAAGAGAATTCTTGTCCTATATGTTCTACGTCATGAACATGGATAATAATTTCTTTGAATGTAGTTTCTCAGTTTTCTCATCTCTGTGGTTTTTCTTTAAAAAATAAAGGTTAAGGAAAATTTAAAACACAAAAAGAAGAGCCTTTCATTGTGGGATTTAAATAATTGTGGCACAAAAATAGTACTCATCTCCTTGCCTCTTGGTAATAACCCCAAAGAGTAACGATGGCAAGACATGAAAGGGAAAGAAAAGTCCTTGGTCCTTGATACAATCAGAAGACCTCCATAACCCGAGTCACAGAGCACATGGGGTGGCTGCCAGGTACAAAGGTCACACAGAACTGCAGATCCTGCTAAGAAATGAGGCCGATGGGTGCCAATCCTGAATTGTAGGAAACAAGCAGAATTCTTTTAAAAAGCAGCCTGCTTTGAGAAGAGGAAGTGACATTATTTTGCTTGGAAAAACAGGAACTGGTTCTTTAGTTGCTTCTGAAGACCCAGTCTGGTACCAAGAAGAACGAGGAGGTAGAACTAACAGGAGAATCACACGAGCTCGCCCTTTGTTTGCAGGAAGTGGTCTGTCGGTGGGGCAAGACAGAGGAGAGAGGCATGGTGTGATATTTATACAATAGCCACTGATCTTGACTGGTTGAGAGAAGGAAAAGCAGGAGCAACCTGCTCACATACACAGCTCTGTATCACTAGAAGCACTCCTAGGGCTTGGAACACAGCCATGACTCTCATCCATCCCAATACAAACTTCACTCAGTGTAGGAAGCAGGCATCTCACTCAAAGCTGGATCTTATGTAAGACAATAGCACAAAATCTATACAAAGATACTGCCAGGGTAAAAAGATGAAATAGAATAGAGAAAAAAGGCAGTAAAGGAATTCTCATCAGAAATACTTGTCATGGAGCATATGGAAATTATGATTAAACTATGTTATACAGATATTTTTAACTTCCACTCCTATCTTTATTTTCAACAGCGCCAATAAAATTAGTTTAAAAACTCACATGGAAAATGAAAAAAAAAATTCAAATCCCTAATGCAGTAAATCATCTCTATGAGTCTAGATCTCAAAGCAGAGAACAAGGAGAAAACAGACAAAGGTACAAAAGTAAATGAAACATGAATGGATACAACTGAGGAAAAAAATACAACCACCAATCGGAAATGAAGATCAGAAGCAGTAGAAACGAGAATACTCATTGCTGAAGCCACAGCATGAGGCATGGATTTCATGATTTGATGAAATGTGAATGAACCAAAAGTTAAAAGTGACTACAGAAATAAAAGGCAGGAAACATGGTAAGGGGGTACCACATATATAAAATTAGTGTCTCTCAGGAAGAGAACAGAAAGCAGAGAGAAGTTGTTATAGAAAATAATAATAATTTAATAACATATCCTAGAAGTAATGATAAGCAATCCGTGTCAAAAAAATGAAGAAACCACTGCAAAATGCCTGGCAGTTATTTGTGAAAGTGATTAAACATGTGATTAAATCTAAAATAAATATATGAAAATTATAATTACGAAACAATCTTAAATTTATAACTCTTATCAGTGCAGATATGATTAACAGCATTTGGAAAGACTAGAGAGGAAACGGAGAAGTACTGCACATGTGCTATCTCATCTTTTGCAACCAGGGATCAGAAGACTTCACTAGGGCAAATAAATCAAATAATAGAGGTATAGGTATATTTAAAGGTAAAAAGAACAGCAAAAAATATAATAAACATGATGGTAAAGTGGAGGAGCTAGAAAAGAGAGAAATGAGAATTTACTAAACATTTATTGTTCACAATAGGTAGTCAATAGAAACCACCTGAAGGAGCAGTGGATGAAGGCAACTACACGAAGTACTGAACAAGATAACTACTAGAAAAGAAATCAGTTCATTAGAAGAAACCCAAAGACTCATGAGAAAGCACAGAACACAGATATATTAAATAAATGTAATAAAGGTCTTCAACAATACCAAGAACAACGCATACATACACTAATTTACCCTTTGGATGAAATCACCTTTCTGGCAGTCCAGATAGAGAACTGGAGCGTGCAAGGCTAGATTTTAAAAACTCTTAAGAGAGGGAGTCTACTTAGAACACGTGTGTGCAGCCCACGGCCTGCGGGCTGCACACAGCCTTGAACGGCTCCTAATTCAGTGCCACAAGATTGCAAACTTTTAACATTACTGAGTGATTTTTAGCGATATTTTTCATAACTCTACTGTGCGTTGCTTCAGGGCGGACTGTGCAGGGGTAACAAAATGCCAGCTAGGAGAGGCCTGGTGTGTGCTGACTCTGCCTTCTGTGCTCACCACACTCAATTAGCTGTACAGAAACTCTCCTGTATCAGACACCACATGCACTCCTGTGACTTGGCAAGCTTGAGCTGTAACAATCTTATGCATTTGCTACGTGGGCTAAACACAGTCCTACAAACATTAAAAACCAGGCAACCTTGCTTCACATTTTGATGCAGAAGTTTGAAAAGAGGTTTCAAGATTTCCAAAAAGATCATCAATTTCTGGTATATTTGGGACCCCGTTTTCAGTCAACATAAATACATTATCTGCAAGCTTTCAAATGTAGAGTTATAATCTGACATTCAGCCCAAAGCAAAATTTGATCATCTCTCTTTTCTAGACTCACATCCCTTGCTTCACAATCATGCCTAAGTCACATTGTTGCTTTCTGGCATTATCATTTGTGAATATTATTTTCAAAGACGAAGCATACAATGAGTAAAATTAGATCAAAAATGCCTAGCAAGTGTCTTAAGAACGCAGTAGGAATTGCAACCACCTCCACTGAACAAAACACTGGTGCAGTAGTTTCACAAAAACAAGTCTAACATCCCACTACTTTTATGTTTATGTTGCCTTCTTTTTTAAATGTTATAATAAAAATGTTTTTAAAAGGAAATTTTGTTACTAATATACATTAACTCTATTATACATTTTGTATGTGATCCAAGACAATTCTTCTTTGGGCGAGGCAAGCTAAAAGGCCGGCATCCATGATACTGATCAGAAGAGGATGAGGTAGGCCTCTGAAATAGTGTGGCTGCACCAAAGAAGAGGTTAGATAGGGAGAAATTACCCACGACATTTTATAGGTTGAATTGTACCCTAAAAAGATATGTTTGAGCTCTATGATCATTAAAATGGAGGTATATCAACTTGACTTGAGTAAGAACCACATAGCGGATTCTGAGTGTGTCTGTGGATGCTTAACATGTAGCCAGCAAACTGAGGAGGGACAACCCACCTCACATATGGGTAGCACCAACCAATAGGCTTGTAGCCTGGATAGAATAAAAAGGGAAAGAAGAAAGAAGTCTTCTCCTTGTGGAGGACCGCAGGTCTCTGCCATTGCCTTTAGATGTTGTTCTCCGAGTTTTTCAGCCTCCAACACAAACTCTTCAGCCTTCCAGCATAGACTCTTTGGTGTTCCAACACCGACTCAGACTGGTGACTAGTGTGAGCTACTACTATGCCTTCAACGTTTGATTGCTACTGGATCCTCTGGCTGTCCAGCATGCAGGTGGCCATTTTGGATTCTTCCACCTCTAATTTCCTGGCCACTGTGACTCTTCTTCCTCTGATGCTGTGGATTTATCTAATAAACTCCCATTTGTATAATTAAATATATACTGTATAGTGATTCTGTTCCTGTACAGAACTTTAACTAGTACAACCTTAAATATCTCTGAGTATCTCTTTTTTGGGAATGGAGTTGTTACAGAAGTAATTACCTAAGTTAAAATGAAGTAATACTTGGCCTACATTGAGTTTTTTTGTTTGTTTGTTTGTTTGTTTGTTTGGTGCCGGGGATTGAAATCAAGGCCTTGTGTCTACTAGGCAAGCACTCTAATTACTGAGCTAAATCCCCAGCCATACATTGGGTTCTTGATACAATACGACTGTCGTCCTTAAAAGAAGAGGAAAATTTAGTCACAGGCACTAAGAGGAGAACACCATGTAAAGACAGTGATGCACAGAGAAAATGTCATGCATGATGGAAGCAGAGATTATGGCAATGTGTCGACAAACCCAGAAATGTGGAGGACTGATAGCCAGCACCAGATGCCAGGGAGAGAGAGGCGAGGAAGGATTCTCCCTACAAGTCTCAGAGGGATGTGGCCCTGCCAGCACTTTCTTTCCTTCAGAACAGTGAGACTACAATTTTTGTTATGTTAAGGAATCCAGTTTGTGGAACTTTGTTAACCTGGGAAACTAATACAGACGGAGATAGCCATGAGACTTTAACACCAGCGATTTTCAATATGCTGTCACTGTCGTTGGTTATGCCCATACATTTAGTAAATTTCTGTCACATGCAGCAGTGTACTATGAGTGAGAGAGGAAGGGAAATCAGGAGTCGACAAGGTTTGTAGACAGAGGGCAGCTCACCACATGGGAGGACGTCAAGTATTCCTTAGAGTGTGACATGGGAGCTGGAGGGAATTGGGGGAACAGGAGACAATTGGGAATACTGAGACATATTGCAGGGTGGGCTCCAGGCATCCTGCTGTATGTTGGATGGACACTTGAGGAGTTTCACTGGATACTAAATAAAGAACAACCTTTCAAAAGTCTGGAGGGCTAGAAAACACTTGTTTGCACTTTTTTTTTTTTAAAGTTCAAAGAAATGTGTTTCAGAGATTATACTAAAGGATAAGTTGCAAGGGATTCTGGTTGAAGGTTAGGAATAGGTTTCTTCCATGGTAAAGAAAGAAGGAAAGTATTTCTTGGTTCTTGAAAAGGCAAACAATGGGAGTCACAGTGAGTTAGTTTAAGACAGATCATGTCAAGGAAGACTGAAGAAACTGAGCTCCTCAGAATGATGCCTTGGATTTCCTGCCCAGTAACCCCAACTCTGCAGTGGCCGGGGTGGAGTTAGTGAGAAAGAATTTGCCTCTCAGTCCTAAGGGAGTCATATCCCTGTGCCTCAAGGTTGTCCCCTAAATGTGATTTCTTTTAGAAATATCACGGTAGACATGATTTGAAAAGATCACTGAAAAACTGGCTACTGAGGACTTTTCTAGAAAACCAAATTCTCTTTACTATGGTGGTTCAGCGAGAAGAAGTGCCACCCCTTGCTAATGCATCTTGGTGCCACGATATGGTCATAAACTGAGACCTGTCTCTGGATCTGTATTCATTTGGCACAGAGTGGGCAAGTTTCACAATCACAGTTCAGAAGAGCTAGGTTTTAGGTAGACTGGTACCTCTAGGATTTGAATAAATTCATTAATTTCAGAATCTTGATTTTCCGATCCCTAAAATGGACTTCCATTTGAACTATCAGTTTCTTAGACTTGAGAAATGTATCAAATATGAAAATGTTTCAAACCTTGCAAATTTATATTCATTTTTTTATTTGGAGAAAATATAACCACTTTTAAAAAAATTGTTGTACCTGAAGAAGTAAAGTTTTATTAATTTCAGTTAATTCTTGTTTTTGCTTTATCATAAATCAGTGCACTATAATAGGAGGAAGATTCAAATTGTAAGGGGACCTACAATGGGTTGTGCTTTGTTGCACCGTACAAATTGGAAGCATTTTTTATAGGCCAAGCAAAACTTTAGTCTTTTTAAAAACAAACCTAACTGAATATGGTACTAATAGTTTGAAGTCACTGAGGCTTCTGTAATACTGAGTAATTGCTGGACTGCTAGAAAGAACATAGGATCTATGAAATTTAAGATCACACAAGGAATTCAAATCATCTTGATGAACATCACGTTCATGGTCATAGTGTGCTGATTTATGTTAACTCCTATTTTAATCTCTCCACTTTTTGTTGGGGAGTAGTGCTGGGGATCAAACTCACGGCTTTGGGCTTACTAGACAAGTGCTCTACCACTAAGCTAAATCTACTCTTTTAAACACAATCGTAAAAGAAAAACATTTACATTGGAAGTTCCACAAGATGACTTCGATGTTAAAATTTTAGCTAATTCCCTCTATTTTACAACATGTAGGTTGTGTTGAGAATTTTTTAAAAAAATAAAATTTGGCAAGAAACAGATCAGGTAAGTGTGTTAGTCAGATTTTTGTCACTGTGATCAAATATCTGAGAAAGTCAATTTAGAAGAGGAAAGGTTTATTTTGCTCCTGGTTTCTGAAGTGTCAGTCCATGGTTAGTTGGTTCCGTTGCTTCAGGCCTGTGGTGAGGCAGAAGCATAATGGAGGGGCATGATACAGGAAGCTATTAACTTCGTGGATCTGGAAATAACAGAAGCAAGAAAATCACAAGTTCAAGTCCAGCCCAGGTGATTTAGCAACTTGATAAAACCCTGTCTCAAGAAAAAAAAAAAAAAAAAAAAAAAAAGGCTGGGGATGTAGTTCAACATGAGGGCTCTGGGTTCAATGCCCAGTTTCACAAAAAATAAAGAGAAAGAGGAAGGAAGGAAGGAGGAAAGAAAGGAAGGAGGGAAGGAGGGAAGGAGGGAAGGAGGGAAGGAGGGAAGGAGGGAAGGAGGGAAGGAGGGAAGGAGGGAGAAAGGAAGAGCAAGAGCCAGAGAAGAGGCCAAGGACCAGCATATCCAAAGTCATGCCCCCAGTCACTTATGTCCTCCAAAAGGGCCCCAGCTCCTAAGAGCCGGTTCAGCCCTGAACTCCTCAGTCCATTAATCAGTTGATGAGATCAGCACTCTCATGAGCCAATTACCTTTCGAGGCCCCACCTCTGAATATTGCTACCTTGCAAATCAAGCCCTCAACACAAGGTCTTTGATGGACACTTGATAGTTAAGCCATAACAATAGCCTCAACTTTACATGTACAGTAGAAAGGAACATACTCAAGTTAAGTGGTAGGAAGAAAAACCCAAATCCGGTATGGGCTGTTTATATTTCAATTTGGAGCCATGAACTACAAAAACAGTAATATTTCATAAATATTGATCTTTTGTTTTTTTTTTTTTTTTAATATTGATCTTTTGATCTGTGCTTTTTTATCTTTTGGTTACTTTTCACCAAATGTAGTTTTGAATTCCAGCCCTCCACACAGGTACTTATTCAGCCTCATTTAACTTCTTATTCTGTCCAGCTTTTTGTCAATAGCACATTTGGAGAGAAAGTTTTCAGGATTGTGCACAATAGCTTTCCTTTCACTGATGTCTGGGCAGAAATTGGGATATTGGTGTCAGATTGTCTCTATCGATCTATGTTTGTTTCTTTTTTGAACTGAGTATCAGAGACATCTTTGCTTTTATTTATTAACTCTGTCTCCTCGGTTGTGATGGCAGGAGGTAGCAAGTCAAATGACAGGATTGATCTCGAGCTTCTAAAATCTTCTGACAAATGATAAGCATTCTGACATCAGGTGAGGCACAACCAGATGATTTTGAAATCTCTGTTGAGAAAGTATTACATTCCCAAGAGTTCTAACTATACTTTTGTAACCTTCAATAGTTTCTGTGTTTTTGACCTTACTGAACAGCTGTTAAAGAAATTATTCTTTCATGCTTGGCAGTTTTGTTTTGCGACTATCTTAAAATTCCCCGTAAACAGAGACATAGTGATCTGCATGAGCCCATTTCAGGAGAGTGAAGTCTGACTTTTTATTGCAGACATAGTATTTTATTGTATTGTCCTAGCTTCTGTTATCATCCACCTTTCTAAAAAGATTGTAAATGGAATGCTATGCTGCTGTCTGTCATAAAATTATAACTTACCACACTTCCAAAAACATGCAGGTGTCTCTATGCATAGATTCTGCTTCTGAAATGGAAGAATGTTTATTTCAGCTGAACTATGAGACTATATATTTATCATCCTTTGTTTTGAAAGGAAAAGGCTGAGATGGTTCAGAATAATGTAAGTGGAATAGAGATGACCTAAGGAGTATCAGAAGAGAAATATTTTTAAAAGTATTATGCATAGAAAAGATTCTCTAAAGTGGTAATATGACGGAAGTTTCTGGAGTTCTGGTTAAAGACATTACCAATAATAATCAGGATGTGCTACTATTTCAAAAAAATCATATGAGTAAAGTCTTGGCCAATAATTTATTTGCCCTCGGAGTCCTCTCAAATGGAAGACCTTTTAAAAACCCGGAAAGTACTGAATTTAGAGATTCTTTGAAGTCATTTATTTTACCCCAGTGCTCATGCAGGCAGAACATGACACTTCACTGCTAGATAATACCCAGTCTTGTGGGCCACTGAAGAAGGGATTTTCCAGTGAAATACTCGGTGTTAACACCTAGCCAGAGCCTCTGCCCTGCCCGCCCCGGAGGGCTCCTGTGCTTTACACAGGCCTCCTTCCTTAGTTCCCCGCATTTGGACACCACTGCTCTACACGTAAAAGCCTTCATGTACTTCAAGATTAAATTATCTTGACTTCTCATTTAGAGGAGAAATAATTCTTGTTCTTTTAGGCTTCCCTCAAAGGTATTAGTCTTCAAATCTTTTATCACTTTCATTGCTCTGCTTTGGAGCCTGTCCAGGCATTTCACAGGCCTCTAAAGTTTTGGAACTTAGGACTTAAAGTCGTGTTCTGACAAGTGAGAGAATGACCTCAAATTTAGGGTAACGTGCATTGCACACATTCCTGGAGCATCGTGTTTGCTCTTGTAAACTACGGGGGATGCAAAGCAAATAACTTGTTCTTCTGTGAGTCTTTGTTCATCTCTGGTTTTCCAAAATGTAGCAGACATTTCATCTTTCAAAACTGTGTATCATATTTACTTTTCTCTCTAAAAAGATGAAAGTAGATGATAAAACACCCAGAGTCACCAATAGAGGAGAGTATACAGTATATTGATAGATACCTGGCAAAGATGACAAAATGTGAAACAAGTGTGAAATAAGTCCAGTAAGGCCTGCTTGTTGTATGGAACATAAGCAGGTTAGAACAAGAGGACAGATTACTATTAGTAGTAGTAGAATGTGTATTATTATTATTATTATTACTGTTATGAATGTTTCAGCATCATTTTTAAGAGTTTGATGTGATGATCATTATATACAGTGAGATTCCAGCCTTGGAAGCAGCACCCCCCCCCAGATGGTGCCATGTGACAGCATAAGCATCCAAAATGGCGGCCTAAGGTGACTTCCCAAATGGGAAAGCTGGCTCCATTCTGTCTGCCAGAATAAGGTGTTGAAAGTATCGCTTGGGAAGTACAGGCTGGTTCTAAAGAGAAGGTAACTTACTTGTACTAAAGGCCAAGGGTGATTCATAACATTTTTATTCATTTAGTTCAATAATTCTTGATTATTTGTTTTAATCTGGACCTTTTTTCATAAGTGAACTCATCGCTACCTCTCAGGCATCTCTCAGCACCTCTTACTCATGCTTCGGTATTGCCAGCCATGCCGAACTCCCTTCAGTGCCTTTGTCTGTTCCTCCTGGCACAGTGGCCCCTTGGTTGCACAGCTTACGCCCACCCTTCAAAGGAAGGTTAGTGCCAGCTCTTTCCGAAAGCTGTCTCTGAACTCCCTAGATTATTCAAGCCCTCCTGCCACATGGTCCAGTAGTATCCACACCCTCATCCCAAAGTGGACCCCAGTTTAACACAGCAGCTTATGGAATTGTCTTCCCCAATAGGCTGTAAGACTTGTGAAGGCAAGACCATCTTCTCATCTCTTCTTCTTCGTCTTCTTTTTTTTTTTTTTTTTGTAGTTAACCCCAGACTTATTGCTTGGTACAAAGGAAAATTCAATACCTTTGTCAAAGAAATAATTACTGACACTGGCACTGTCTTATTAAACCACAAATATAATTGAGTTACTCATTTATCTTAAAACCTTTGATTATTTTTCATTGACTACAGGATCACGTGTGATGTTTTTACAAAGCATTTTTTGTCCTCCACGATATGTCTACAACCTAACGGCTAAGGTTTTCTCTCTGAGTTTCACACTCAAATTTTCACTTGAAGCCATGTCTACCTACTCAGCCTCATTTTCTTCTGAGGTAACATTTTCCTGCAGTCTTGACTGAAGAAACCACTTGGGCTAAGGTGCTCCCCGACAGCAGCTTGTTCCCCTGAATAGCCTGTCTCTAACTTCTCACCTGTTATGGTTTGAAAGAATGCCCCCAGTGGATTATATGTTAAAGGCTTGGTGTCCAGGATGGTGCTAATGAGAGGTTGTAGGATATTTAGGGGGCGGGGTCTCATAAGAGGTGCCCGAGTCATTGGGGTTATACTGTCAAAGAAGACGGTGGGACCTGAGCCTCTTCCTGTTTCTCTTCGTTTCCTGGGTCTTGAGGTGAGACATTTTGCTCCACTGTGCATGCCAGTCAAGATGTGCTGCCTTGCCAGTGGCCCAGAGCAATGGGGTCACTTGATCATGGGCTGGAACCCCCAAACTGTAAGCCAAAACGAGCTTTTTTCTCTTATACGTTAATTATCTCAGGTATTTCATTATAGTAATGCAAAGCTGAATAGCACACTACCCCAGGGCTTCACTGACAACCCTGCCCGAGCCACTAGGAAGACTCTGTTCAGCCATTCAGTAACTGCTCGAACTTTCAAATGCAAATGAATTAATACACCTAGAGAAATATCTGACCGTTGGGAGCAGTAGTCAGTAAAAAGACCCCTGTTCCACATCCTGAGCAGACAATTCTGATGGATAATCTACGTGTTCCCCTGAGGTCTCTCACAGGATCTGAGCCCAAGGAAGCTCCCTCTGGATAGGTGCATCCTCTTTCTTACATTCATACTTCATTATCTTCCACTCTCATTACAAGAGATTCCTTCGCACAATATGATAACTTCAGGCAAGACTTTAACTGATTTTGGAAAAATCCAGGACCAAAATTTCAGCATCTTAATATGCCATGCCTACTTTCGTATTTGTTACTCCTTCTGCCTGGAATTCTTACCTAGCCCATCCCAACTCTTCTTTCCTTTTGATGTGCCTCTTTATCATCTAAACCTTAACGTAAATGGAACCTTTATGAAGTTATTTCGGAATTAACTACTCTATCCTCTGGTTCCAACTGCACTTTCTATACCTTTCGTTTATATCTAGTATTG